>JAYMTP010000948.1:0-27628 GCA_036897365.1 Geranium brycei | reverse complement strand
TGAAAATCATGAATTGTTGAAAGTAATGACGTGCAATGCTTTTTAGTATCAAAATCATGAATAGTTAAATGTGGTTTTTCTCTTGCAATTTCTCTTAATTATCATTAACTCCTTTTGTTTGTTCTGATCAGCTTATACAACGGAGAATCTGTGAGAAGAAGGCGAATTTTTTGGATACTCAGAAGACAATTATGTTGATTTACTGATGTGCATAAATATGAATGTTAGATAAGCTGAGGAGATAAAAAAATATTAAAAATAATTATAATTCAAAACATATTTGACTAGGTGTACCTAAGATCAATTATTCTAAATAACTTTTATTTGCTTCACAACTCTACCATAATCAAAGCTTCATATGGGTCAGCCAGAGTTTGCGTCCACTAGTGATGAATATGGGCTGATTGGGTCACCTACAGCTTCATATGCATGTGCAAGGCCCAACACTGCTATTCCATCACATCTCTGTCCCCTTTTCTTGTTTCCAGCAAAATTGACCATTGAATCGACAAAATCTCTAGAAAAATCCTCCCTTTATTCGTTCTCACTTCTCACACCATGTTCTTTCTCTTCTCACTCATCAATCAGTATAAGCAAAAACCCAATAATAGGCAGTTGAAAAAAAGGCAAAGTTGTTTTAGTCTTGTAGATAAGGTGGTGGAAGCTGGAGTGAAACCACCAAGCACCAGCTTCTTGTTTTACCAATTTCTCACTTGAAAAGAAAGATTTTTTACACACCCTTCTCTTGATTCAGCCAATTAAGAACCAACCCCACAAACACCTCCAAAATCTCCAACCAAAGTGACCCTATCACACGCGTTCCTTTCCAATTGATACACTACATGTGATCACTTTTCCACCTCCTTTGTCATTATCTTGCATCATACAATATTGTTCTTTTCCCTCCTGAGCTGTTCCTTTCAATGGGTTTTGATTTGTCTTCGCTGCGAGAGAGAATAAAATGCCGATGAGTGTACATTGAAAAGGTAAAGGTTTTGTGTTTTTTTGGGGTTGTTTTCAAGGCTGTGTTTGGAGTTAATTGATTGATAAGAAAGGAATTACCTGAGATTCTTGCAAGTGGGGTTTGTGGGATCTTCCTCATTCTTTATTGGGTCTTTTTCTTCACTTGCAGATGGGTTCACTATCTTAGCTTTCTTGATGCTGTTGAGCCATTGCATTCTTCATGGAACTTGTTTTCAGCAAATGGGTGTGTGCATTTCTGCTGTGCTGTTGCCTCTCTTTTTCAGGAGCATTCTCAGGTGAGTCTTGTCTTATCTAGTTTCTAGAAATCTTTTGTAGATTGTGATAGAAACCCATATTGTGGATTTTTATTCTGATTCTGTTGATAATGATTTAAGTTGAGGGATTGCGCGGGGATTCGAAAGTGAGAGCAGTGAACTTGGGAGGGTGGCTGGTTGTGGAAGGTTGGATTAAGCCTTCCCTTTTTGATGGAATTTCCAATGGTGACATGCTTGTAAGTTTGGTTTCTTCATTGTTTTCTTCTCATCATGTCTGAATTATGTTTGGGTTCTTGTGATTGATCTCACAAGTAAAAAAAAACTATTGAAATGTAGGATGGTACTGGGGTCCAATTCAAGTCGGTGACAAATCAGAAGTACGTCTCTGCAGAAAATGGGGGTGGCGCGGGTGTTTCAGTTGACAGAGATGTAGCGTCTTCGTGGGAAACCTTCACGGTGAGGTGCATGACTAAAGTGGCCGTGCTTGTCTTGCAATTTTCTGTGAGCTGTTATATGTTATTGATTGATGTTTAAGATCTTTCTTGTAATTTGAAGTTTCTTATCATTATGACATGCCCACAGTAAGGAGGAGTTGGTTTATGTGTTGGCCCGTTGAAATATATTTTAGCTCTACTCTAATCTACATTTGTGGTTATTTTGCATCCTCTTAAATTTGTTTTACTTCAAGAAATTGACTAGATTGGCTATCCTGATATGTGCTGAAATGATTTATGTGTTCTTGTAGTTTTATATAGTGAGACTCAATTTCATGAAACTGATGCTATACAAATGATTGAAATAAGTAATGCATTCTTAGAGAGAGTAGTTATTCTACAAGTTCCTGTTCCTGCAGTTATGGAGAGTTTCCGAATCAGAATTTCAGTTCCGCACTTCTCAAGGCAAGTTTCTAACATGTGATGACCAAGGTTGCTCTGCAACAGCTGGATCACCTTCAACATCAGAAACTTTTGTTACCGAAAGAAATAACAGTAGAATTCACATCAAACTTAAGAGCGGAACCTATTTGCAGGTGTGATTTTTCTCCATCCTTTTGTCTTTACCTAGCTTTAGTATTTATGGTACATTGACCCATATAGCACGAGAGATTGTTTTGGCAATCAACCGTCCTTGAGAATTTTATGTTAAAAAAGTGTATGTTTCTACATTTAGGCTACTCCCGAAAATCAGCTCACATCAGACTACCGAGGGAGCCCGGGGTGGAATGACAATGCAGCTACATTTGAAATGTCAATTGTATCAAATAACCTACATGGAGATTACCAGCTCGCAAATGGATATGGACATGGCAAGGCCAAAGAGGTTCTTAAGGTGATTCCTTGTTATATGTAGAAACACTATTTGCTTATAGATTGGGGCCAAAGAGGTTCTTTTCATCAATCTAAATTGCTAAGCATATAGTTGTCTCATATTTTGTGTAATACATTTACACTGCCTATGACTTTTGCTAAAATTATTCAAGTATTGAAGGATAAAACCAGAAATAATTCTTGATATCTATCATAGCATCTCAGGCGTGACTAAAATTTTCATATCCATCTCTATGAATACATATCTTTGTGTGGTTATGAGTCTATTTATTTTCTGTTGTGGCAACTTATTGCTTATTTGGTGTTTTTGGAATCTGCAGAAACATAGAAACAGTTTTCTTACCGTGGAGGATTTCAATTTCCTGTATAGACACGGAATAAATACCGTAAGGATCCCTGTTGGTTGGTGGATTGCATACGACCCTGACCCTCCAGCTCCATTCATCGGGGGATCTTTGGAAGCCTTGGACAGCGCTTTTTCCTGGGCACTGTAGGTCTTGCTTTTCACCTTTTCCCGTTTTGCTTGTTGAGACTTCACCTTAAATCTCTTCTTCATATGTTTGGGAAACTGTGGTGCAGAGAATATGACATAAAGTGCATAATTGACCTCCACGCCGCTCCTGGCTCCCAAAACGGTATGGAACATAGTGCTAGTAGAGACGGTACCACGGGATGGCCCACTACTCCCGATTTCTCACAGACCTTACATGTTATAGATTTTTTAGCTTCCAGGTAAGTGGTAGTCAATTCTAGGACAGTCTCTGTTATTTTGTCTAAGTTGGATTGACTACTTACCTCTGGGCCGTCGTCGACTTGCAGGTATGCAGATCACCCCGCCTTGCTGGGAATCGAGCTATTGAATGAACCATCTGCTGCAACAGTTCCACTGGATGTTGTAGTTTCATATTACAAAGAAGGTTACAAAGTCGTTCGAAAACATTCTCCAAACGCTTACGTGATTGCTTGCCAAAGAATAGGCAACGCCGATCCCTTGGAACTTTACCAGGCAGGCATAGGCTCTCATAATGTCGTGCTGGATTTACACTACTACAATCTCTTCGATACCTTTTTTGTCAACATGAGCGCTGTGGATAATATACAATTCATATACAAGAGCAGAGAAACTCAACTGCAGGCATTGGATAGTGCAAACGGCCCACTTGTTTTCATCGGTAAGATACATCCTCGCTGTTTTACTGACAAAATGTGTTTCATGTTTCATATATGCTCAACTATGCAATGTTAGTAACAATCAGTGTTCTAAAAATCCCCGACTTGTCTGATTAGTCCCCGATTAACCCTATGTTAATTCCCGATTAATCCCTGACTAGTCCCTAGAAGGCCCTCTCCGCGCAACTAGGGCCTAGTGTTTTTTAGAACATTGATAACAATTAGTGTAACATTTGGTTTCAGGGGAGTGGGTGAATGAGTGGAATGTGACAAGCGGGTCTCAAACGGATTATCAAGACTTTGGGAAGGCGCAGTTGGAGGTTTACAGCGCAGCTTCATTTGGATGGGCTTACTGGACAATCAAGAATGACAGGAAGCACTGGGATTTTGAATGGAACGTAAAGAACAATTATCTTCAGCTGGGTAATAGTCTAAACGCTAGGCTCGTCTCATCCAACTCTGTTTGATTTCAGTCTTCTTAGATATTGAGTGTAGGTCTATAAATCGTATATGAAATGCACCCATGCAGGTGATTCTGCAGATAGACCAGTTTTCACCGGCTTAGTCGGGTTTCTTGGCTTGGCGTGTGCCTGGTTTCTTCTCCTTGCCGTGTGACGACAGATCGTATTTGAAGTTGCATAAATGAAGATTCAGAGGAACATCTAATTGCTGCTCAACTTGACATTCAAACATTTTGAAAACAAGTGCAATTATATACACAATAATGCTGTTCTTGAGGTGCCCATGAAACACAGAAATTAGGTGATCCTGTAAAGAATTGATTTGAGGTTACAATTGTTTCACTCTCTCTCGGTATTATACAAATAATGAAATGAAGTTCACTTGTGCTTTTGGCATTTCTGGCAATTTCTGTGTGCAAGCATTGTTATACTTTGATAGGCTTTTTATCTTTGCACTGAAGCCATATGTTGTGAACAGATATATAAATTCTCTTGAACTCACTGACCCATGAAAAAAATTTTATAAAAGCACAAAGAAAGTACAATGGCAACCCAATTGTTGTGCATGGAATTGGTATGTCAATTGTAGAACATCAGTTAACAGGCCAAGAGACAAATTGCATCATAAGCCCTTCTAGAAACAGAAGTAAATGCAAGGTTTGTGCCAGAAAAATATATAACTCAGACTTATTATTTACATAAATGAACTTCTGATATCATATTAAAGTCTGACCCACATAAAAAACTTAAGTTGATAGGTGGATGGTCAGATTTATAATCTAAACAAGTGAATAAATTCACATCCTACCCATATGGGGATTAATATAAAGTCTCACATCTCAGCTAATTATTTTGTAAGACAGATATTGCTTGCAATACATGGTTTGAGATTTCAATTTATTCATGGACTATTGACAAGAGAAATTCTATACTAGAAAAAATAAGGGAAAATTGTAAAAAGCTTCCCTTCATTGCGTTTTTTCTACACAAACTTTCCCTTCACTGTATTTTTGCAAAAACTCTTCTTCACTCATGTTCATTTTTGCAAAACCTTCCCTTAATCATGTTTATTTTTGCACCATTTATGCAAATCCGTGAAAATTAATGGAAGTGTTGCTTAAGTGTTAACTCAAACGTGCTTAGGAGTGGGCACTTTAGCAACGTAATCGGAGACCGCATCCGAACGAACCGAAACTGGGAACCGTGGGTAACGGTTCCGGTTCTAGTTCTGGTTCTTAAAATGGAGAACCGTTGAGTACGGCTCGGTCTGATTATTGACCGGTTTGGCCCGATTTTTGACCCATGCCCACCCCTAAACATGCTAACTTAAACGTCCAACACTTAAGTGACATTTTCAATAATTTTCACAAATTTGCACAGACAGTGCAAATTTGAACATGAATGAGGGAGAGTTTTTGCAAAAATACTATAAAAGGAGAGTTTGTGAAAAAAAAAACATGGTGAAGGAAGACTTTTTGTAATTTTCCCTAATGCATTCTATCTTCTCTTGTGAGTAGTTGTTGGATTCTGCAGATAAAGATGGTCAAGGGTTACTTAAAATGTAAATTGTTGGAAAGGTCGTAGAGGATTGGATTGACAATAATCTAGATTTCTTGATATATAGTTCAATTGAAATATAATTACTTGTACATGATGTAAGTTAAGTAGTAGCTGGAGAGATTAGATAAATGTTAATTATATTGAGTCACCTGCTGGTCACAACCAGCAGCTTCTACTCTCAAACGACCTATATTATTCATACACAGTACTGCATGGCTAATATAATACACATGGCTGTCAAATAAAGATGCAATAATATGAATGCAAATATGAAGATGCAAATATTTTATTCATTATCAAACATTTACTGTATATCAATCAACACTCAAAAACATAAACATGCTGTGTATGGTTAATCCACTCCATTTCTTCAACACGAAGCTATTGACTGATTAATTTTATTATAACTTTTGTGGTGAGTCGAGGATTTAATCTTGCCCGCTTAAACGGGAAGGGTATGAGGGTTAATTTTATGGATAGATAGAGTTAATTTGGTGTAACTTTTTCTTTAAAATCACTAGAGAGCAATGTTGTGGGACTCGAATCGCGAGAATATATCACTCCACTAACAAAAATTGAGATTTGGCAAACTTGAGGAGATCGCGAGAAAACGCGTTTTGTAACAAATAAATAATTACATATATAAAGTCATATTTATTATTTATTAAAGACAAAATGAATGATATTTAATCATTTTAATTTTAAACTTGTCAATAATAATTATTTTATCTTTAGACAAAGTGAATCACAATTCACAACACAATATAAAATAGTTATCAAGTTATATATTCATACTGTCAAATGCGATTTGCATTTTGTTGTTTATTATCCTAAATTTGAAATTGAAATTAATTAGGTGGACCGAATTTAATTAATGTAGGTCAGAGTAGATCAAAATTAATTGATTTGTACCGGATTAGACTAGAATTAATTTGAATTTGACTGGGTTAACCAGTTTTGTTCACTATACACACACACTGAGAATGTGAGAACAGACTTTGGCCATTGAAAATACGTGAATGTCTATAAAAAATAAGTGAATGTCCAATGATAATGGTGATATCCAATGGAAGTGAATGTCCAACCGCAATAGGTGAATGTCCAACAGAAACACTTTGACCATTGAAAATAAATGAATGTCCAACGAAAATAAGTGAATGTCCAGTGATTCTCACGTTCTCACAACACATTTAGTTCGCATATGAACCCTTCCCTATATATATATATATAGCATTCCATTGAGAACCAAATGTTTCGTGAGAACGTGAGAACAACTGGACATTCACTTATTTTCAATGGCCAAACCTTTTCGTTGGACATTCACTTATTTTTGATGGACACTCACTTTCATTGGATATAACCTTTTCCATTGGACATTCACTTAATTCCGTTAGACATTCACTTATTTTCAACAACCATAATCTGTTCCCACGTTCTCACAAAAGAGTTTGGTTCTCACATGATTTGTCAAATATATATATATATAGGGAAGGGTTCGGCTGCGAACTAAATGTGTCGTGAGAACATAATAATCGGTATATTGGCCGATGTCGAAATATCCATAACACCGATAGGGAGAAATATTTGAAACCCACATGAATAAAAGTCATAGGAATATGAAAATAGCATTATGTACGTATTTATACATGAGTTGTTGTTAATCAGTTAGTGGGAATTAAATAAAATAAAATGATATATATAGATTGATGGGTGCATGTCACCCGTGAGTCAAAGAGAAAAAGTCAAGAGAGTCCCACGTGTGAACCGGTAGCCTTCACTCGCTATTCATATTGCAGATATTTTGCTCTATTTCTCTATAAATTCACCTTCATTCCCTAACACATAATGAACTCATCAATCCTATACACCTACTTCTCAATTTACACTATGTGTCTCTCCTATATATGTATGTATGCCCGCGAGGTATATATTAATATTTCTTCTATCTTCCTCTTCTTCTTCTTTATATGTATTCTCCTTAATTGTAACTTATTACATATATCTATAGTTTATCTGATAATTAATTTGATCCTCTCTTCTTTGTTCCTAATTGATCTTTATTTGATTTTTCAGATTCATATAGGAGGACTTTTCAGCATATACATATACAAAATATAGAATCATATCATCAACGAGATCGATCAACAAGTATATATATGTACGCATATACATATATGGGTGAGTGGAATCCATGCTATGCTTGTCAAGTGAGCAGTTCTTTTGCATATCGACCTTTCTCTCGTTGTCTGTTCGACCTTGATTAATATATATTTCATATATGCACCATATATACATACTTGTTAATTTTATCAAAACCCTAATTAATTAATCCATGTACAAATCGTAATAATATTCAAAAACATATATACATGATCAAAAACTCCTAGATTCTTGCATATATATATGGATCTTGCATCTTCAGTTCATGAGTTTTGGGTCTCTCTCTCTATATATATTTGCTTTGACGGGTTCTTCTATCAATAATCATTCATTTATATTATATACATGAAGCCATATATATATATAGTATTGCATCGCTTTCTTATTACATAGATAAGTTCTATACAGATGATTTCTCGAGCTGCAATAAGAAATTATCCATCAAATTATTAATCAATTTCCATCATGATATATGTCTCTTTACGAGTAATATATCCTAAGATTTTAGATTTGTATAGAAATGAAATCTTAATCAATATATATCAGAGCTCATGTTTCAAGATTTTTTTGGGGGTAGTAAATATAGGTTATATATGTATGTATATGTATGTGGAGGTGTAAGTTAATTAATTAATATCTAACAAGTTAATTCATTCGACCATGCATATATATAATTTGGCAACCCAGTTCCAATTACCAGATTACCAAAGCACATATATGATATATCCCTAGTTTAATATATACGTTATAGCTGTTAATTATATAATTAATATATATATATATATATACTAATTGATACTTGTATTTTTAGAGAAGATTGGATCCAATTATACATATGGACACGCTTGTTTTGTTTTCTTCCCATGCCAAATCTTTTTTTCCTAAATTCTTGGAAATATATTTTCTCATAAGACTTTAGCAATCATATATGCCTAAAAATCAAATCTACCTTATATATGTACTGATCATATGTATCCAAATAATTATAAACAAGAAGAAAAATAATCTGAATTCCAATTTTTCTATCTGTCCTTTTGACATTAATACATGTGCATGGGTGTACTCGATCTCATGTAACTACTATATTATATTCTGCACATATATGCATCTGACAGCCAAAGAAAATTGCAACTAATATTCTATTTTGTCTACACCACGTATCATTTGTAGAAAGCCCTAGCTCAAGCTGTAGTTATAATTAAGAAACATATATGCATGCTTATATATGTATAATCACGATACGAATTAAGAGTTCAAGGTCGAATATGGCGACGAAAGTGAGCTATGAGCAAAGGACTGTACATTTGACAAGGCTTTTGCATGGAAAACAACACCCCCTCTCTAATCCTCCATTTCTGTGAACCTCAAAGCACAATATGGACATGTTCAGGTGCATCTTCTTTATTCTCTCTCTTGCCTAATTAATAATGTATTTTTTTTATATAATTAATAGTTCTTGATTGATGCAGTCAAATAAATACAGTTAATATATATTGGAGCATGTTTTTCTTTGCTGACATGGAGCCAGTTCTGTAATATTGAGTGTATAATACAAGTATTGTATTCAATTTATATATGAGGGATTTGTTCAATACAAAGTTAATGAATGAGACATATATGAAATGCATTGTTGTCAAATAATAAAGACCAGTTTACAAGCACCAATCAAATTACCATCAGCAGTGCAAGGGGTTCAAATAGAAAGAGGCATTGTAGCTGCCCTTCAAAGGGTTGAAATTAATGTTGCCCCCAAATTGTAGGTTGTAGCTAGGTACCACGTTTCTTTCCTCTATATGTAATTAAGCAAAATTAACAAAACTATTTTATTAGAAATCTGAGTCTCACTATACACATGATTTGAATCTCAACTAGACCAGCCCACTCCACCAAAGCAAGAAAATGAACCTATCAAAATTTTAATATTGTCGAGGAGACTTGGCCTAGCTTATTAATTAGGAGGAGTACCTAAAAAAAACTTATACATGCATTAGAGTCCACTTTTGACCCTAAATACTAGCATATTAGGTTTATGGTCCAATGTGTATATAAATCCTCCTTAGACTTGGTACTCTTTTGATGTGGGACTTTGAACTCACATGTGGACCTAACAACTCTTTTCATCCTATTTGGGTCTCACCATGAGAGGAGCCGCTCATAGTCCTGGTCTTACCAATCATAAGAGTACTCGACCCACTGTAACATGAAAGTTTTTACCGAACCAAGGCTTTGATACCACTTAATATTATGTTAAAACACAATGCCATTAGCAATAGCAGCGTAGGTGAACACTGTCATAACCACGCTGTTGATAATGTGTGATCATTAACAATTGCATCACACATTCCATGGTACGCTGCCATTACAGTGGTATATCGCACATACCGTGTACAATGCCATTGTAATGACAACACACATAACTGGTACGCTCTCATTATAATGGTAGTGAACCATGGAATTTGCGCTTCCATAAGCGTAATGTGTAAACACGACAGAGAAATTGAATAAATACTGCTTCATTTTCCCTCACTAGCCATTACAAAACTCAATTTACTAGGAATCTCATACCAACCATTGCAAAACTCAATTTTCTCATTGACACTTTCAATAAAGTCTAAAAGCTAAATGTATTTATCAAACTACAAAGGGACATATTATTTATCCATCAATGAGAATTTGAAACCTGAAATCAAGATTATTATGTACATTAATCAATACAAAACTAATCAAAATGTAGAGAATTCCGCACAACAAAATACATAAATCAGAATACGAGTTCATTTCCTATCCCAATCTCAATTAAAAAAAACAATATCAGAGTTTGACAAAACCTAAGTGCGGGCAAGGCGGTTTCATGCCATGATTGTCGAGGGATGTTAAGGCCCTCTATAACTTGTTAATCATGGAGATGAGGTTCTCCATTGAGTCAGGAAAAAGATTAAAAAAAAAAGCTGAATCGTTGCTCAACGGCCTCCACCCGAACACCAGGTCCTTGAACATCACCGTCGTCGCTGAATTCTGCTACTTCAAGGACCCATCAGAATTTTTGTACTGATTTCTCGAAGGATCTGATGTACGTAAGAGGTAGATCGACGGAGAAGAGGGAGATCCTGATTTAGAACGTGGAGATCCGAGGAGAAGAGGAAGCGGAAGTCGACGACAGTGGTTCTGGTTCGCAGCAAGGTTGATGCATGGATGTGTTGTCGGCAATGACAAAGTGGTAGTCGGTCGTTTATGGATGTGTTGTCGGCAATGATTCCATGGTCTGCATCAAACATATGAAGAACATGAGATGTGTGTCAGTGGGAAATGGTGTATCAGGTTAAAAGGTAGGACATGTTGTGAACGGGGATAAAGTGAAATAAATCTTGGATACAGTAATATCTGAGTAGGTAAAAATTCATATTTCAGCACCACTTTAGGGTCATGCTGTCAGCCAGGACGCATGCAACACCGCAACAAGCCTTTAGGCCTCGCGCAAAGACCGCGATTAGAAAAGTAGCATAACTAGTAAATATCCGGGACGAATTTCACAAAGATCAAATAAGGGTCTATATTCAGACAATTTATATTTCAGCTTGTAAAAATATATTTAAATTACACAATTATGAGGTGTGTGTAAATCTTGATCAGAATAGTATCGGCATCATAACAAATTAAACTATTTAACTGAATTACAACTATAAGTAGGATGGTGAGGAAATTGAAGAATTCAATAATTAAACTAGCAATCACGGGTGCTACACCGACGACTTTCGTCAATCCAAGTTTAATCATTATTTAATTAAGCATGCACATTTGGCTTATGTTGTAAGTACGTTAACCGTCTCTCCACATTGGATAACACCTAATTTTTTTATTAATAGACCCTCTCCAAAATTATAATCAATCATCAATTGCACTACGAGTAACAATTTTTGAACCAAGACATCGAATTCAGGAGACTGATATCTCGATTCAATTTAGATCAGTTTTTAATCCCACCTCTTGGAGTTGATTAAGAACCAAAATTATGAATATCAATTAGCTACTTTAACATCCATACAATATGCACAAAGTAGAATCAAACATCACATCCTAAATTAATTAAAAATATAAACTTGCCATAACCTAAAGTCGTTCATAAGGTCTAACACCCATGGTTATGGGTTTTTAGCCCACAACCATGACGCTTAATAAGTAATTCACCATTTGGAGTTAGAGACTCGTTCAATCTTCAATCACATTTTTGGTGATGATCCCTCGTCCCTGTGTTGATTTCAATGATGGGGGTGATGATTTGGTGGCAAGATCTTCGATCTCTAACCTTAGGGCACCAGATTTTGGTTTGTAACTGTGGCACTTGAGGCTGGAAATCGTCTTTAGAGCAGGGAGGCTAATCAATCGCAAGTGGAATGCTTGAATAATAGAACAAAAAATCGTTAAAAATTGTTTAATTTAAGCATGTAACGTTCAATGTAACAGACGTTACATGGATGTGACGTCTGTCATACCAAACGTTACAAACATGTAACAACCAGTTACATGTTCGATTTCGAGTTTCTGCCCAAAAGTGACGTTGAGTATAACACCCCGTTACACGCGTGTAACGCCCGTTACACCTTTCATCACTTCTTTGCTTCTCGGCTTGGCTCGAATCAGCTCTACTTCGCCTGCTTTCTGCACATATGCACTCAAAATATCCGAGGGCGTAAAAAGGCTCTTAAATAGCCATATTACGATGATAATTTGGCACTCAAATGCAAGATAGAGGTGTCAAAACGAGATCCGAGTGGACCCAAATCAAGTGTACAACAACATGTACATTGCCATAAGACATCTCTTATGGAATCATATATACATGTACGTTGCCTTTAATGTCTTATGACATCATACATGCATGTATGCTGCCATAAGACATCCTTTATAACAGCGAACATGCTTGTACGATGTCACAAGACATTTAAAGGCAACATACCATATCATGTGCGATGTTCATGTGGAAAAATAATGTAGTGTGAGATAAAAATATTAATAATAAAAAAAGCTAGATAAGAGAGAAAAAAATACTATGTAGGCTAAAAACCCACATAGTAATTTCTTGATGATCAAATGCTTAAAGCACTATGGTTGTGGGCTAAAAACTCATAATCATGGGTGTTAAACTTTTTTTTGGCTTAAACTAAGATATTTATGGATAATTGATTGTTCTTAGCATCTGTGTTTAATTCTATTTTGTGCCTCCTGTATGAATGGATAATAATCATGGGTGCTAATTGATTCCGAAAGGTGGAATTAGGGGTAGACTTAAGTAGAATCTAGCGATCGGTCTCCTAGAGTCTTTCTCTTGGTTCGAAAATTGTTGCTCTTCAAGCAATCACAGATTAGTAATAATTCCCGAGAGGGTCGCTAATTGAATATTTTGACGTTTCCAATATCGAGAGACGGACTCAGTATTTGAAACGCACGCCAAACATCGAACATGCTAGAAGGTTAATTAATTGTATGTGGATTAGCGAATATATTTTGATTGATTGAGACGTTAGTTCTAGGTATGCATTCTTGCTTGAATTCACTTTGTGTTTCATGTATGAATGTTAAATTGACAACTTAGTGTTAATTCTTTTATTCTTAATCGGTTCCGAGAGGTTGTATGAGGAGTTGACATAAGTAGAATTCGAGGGATCGGTCTTCTAAAGTCTTTCTCTTAGTTCAAAAATTGTCGTTCTTAATGCAATTGAAGAGTGACTATAATTCCTAGAATTTTTGTTGCTTTGAAGTTAGGTTCTATCCAATGCCGAGAGACGGATAAAATATTTATAACATAGTGATAAGTGCTGGGAAAAAAACCACTTTTGGGGCACTTAATTCCCACATTTTTTACCCTCTTTTCGTCTCACTTGGGTCCAAAAACCCTTATATTTTGTCTCTTTGGCTTCACGATCTTTCTGGATAAAAGACGCAGATTTTCAGGTCAAAAAAAGACCAATTTTGAAGATTTTATGAGGTTATCCTGTGGCCAAAGGCCACGGACCTGTGACCGGATAAGGGCCACCCCATGGCCACCAGCTTGGGCCTCAGAAACCCAACACAACAACCCAACAAGGATCCACCCCGTGGCCACATCACCGTGGAGAAGCAACACGCTACGCCCGTAGCGAGCTCTGAGACCAGAACCCAAAGAAGATCCCGTGGCCAACACTCGTGGCCACGCACCCACTTCAGATCGTGGAGAATTCATGCCCAAGACTTGCGAGGAAAGAGTCTGACCGTGGCCACCTCGTGGCCAAGAGATCAGTGAACCACTCCGAGTCGTGGACAAGTCGTGACATGCAGAAACTAAGATACGAAGGCGCCACGGTCTTGTGACGGTTTGGCCACGGCCCCGTGGCGGGTCAGAAAATCTTCTCTATGAAAAGGGGGCTCGCTGCATTTGGGAAAATCATCAGATTTTTACGAAATATTTGTATTTCAAGAAACTGCGTCTTCAATTCAGAGAGCTCCAAGAGTATCTAGGAGTCATTCCAGAGATCAAGCTGATGGGGAGAATCAGAGGAACTTCAATCTCATGTATTTAATTCTCGATTGAGAATTAATTTACATATTTTATTTTCTCAGTTCCCCCCTTCTGTATTATATTAAATTCCTAAATTGATTTTATTTCCAATTCATGTTCTTGTGTAGTCTATTTATTCAATTTGGTCTTGAAATAATTTATGCATGTATGATTGTTAAATTGACGATTTAACATATAGATCACATGTATGATTTAAATTCACTTCCAGCATGCTTATTCGAGATACACTTATGAACATGAGGAATTAATATGAATTAGGTATTTGAGGCAACGAACTGATGAATTAAATCAGGAAAATTTAAGTGAATTATTTTACATGCTTGTTGCGCCGAGGAGGGTGATTTCAATTTATCTATGCTTAATGCTTCGTTCCGCTAATTCCGAATAGATAGATTTAGTTTATTAAATTTCACCCGGAAGGAGGGTTTAATAAATGGAAATGATGATTGAAAGTCGGGTTTAAATCCTCACTAGGAATAGGTGGGTTAACACGGTAGTAATGGCTATAGCTGACACGCACCGAAAGTTATGAGAATTCATAAATCGTAATGCTTCTCGACCGGTTAAATCATTGACTAGGAATAGCGTGCTTTCTTAGGAAGAGAAAGACCTTTTATTCGCTCGGAAGGAGGTTCTAGGTAGGATAGGAGTTCTCGTTACCGCCCTAGATAGAAACACCAGCAAGCATGATTTTATTGTAATTTAGTTCCCGAAATTTGCTCATCTAATGCATTGCCTCAGAATTTATGCTTGATTACTTGATTCTATTTTAATTATTTAATCTTGCATTTATGCACCTAATTACCAACTTTTCGACCGACTAAGATTGACTATAAAATTATATTCAAATGCTTAAAGTTAAATAGATGTATTGTCCTTTGGGTTCGATAAACTCGGGGTTGTAAATTACTTCTATGTATTACTTGTGACTGGTACACTGCCGGGAGTCCGAGATTCGACCCGCATCGATTTACGTGTCGCGTTTTGGGCGCATCACATAGGCCAAACAAATTGCATGCCTAGTATTTAATTATGTCTTAATTAATGGAAAGTCACCTGTCTAGCTCCTTTAGTTGCTTTAACTTCTTGATTCCTTCCTGCCATTTTAATTTACTGTTTTTAGTTTAGCTTTCTACTAACTTAATTAGCTTTCATTTGAAAATTTTACTTTATTTTGCGTTTTCCCAAAAAGAGAACTCGAATTGTCTAAGTAAAAGACCACATTTTGGTCCTTGTGAAATTCGACCCAGCTATTCACTGGAAAATATTACTTGTTTGATCGTGTTTCTTTGCGCGATGACTTGAGGCACGTAGCGGTGCACACGCGCAATCTCGGCCCCAACATTACTCAAAGACATTCCAAAGCTTCTATATTGGCTTCTCGAAGGTTTTGATGTACGGAAGAGGCAGATTGACGGAGAAAAGTGAGATCCAGATCCAGAGTGCATAGATCCGAGGAGAAGGGAGAGCGGAAGTCGACGATAGTGGTTCTGGTTTGCGGCAAGGCTGAGGCACAAATGTGTTGTCGACATATTCTTTTTAGCGAGGAGGGTTGTCGGAGATAAAAGAGTTGTAGTCGACCGTATATGGAGGTAAAGACTACTCCAGTGCTGGTAACGAAGTTAGGATGAACTGTGGTTGGAGGCTCTGGTCTATGTCAAAGAGATGAAGGACATGTGTTTGTTAGTGAGAAATGATGTATTAGTTTAAAAAGTAGGATACATATTAAATAGGGATATGCGAAGTAAACTTTGGATAAGGTAAAAATATGAGTAGGTAAAAATTCAAATTTCATCACCACTTTAGGGCAGTGTACAAATGCATGTACGCTACCATAAGAGATGTCTCATGGCAGTAAGGTATTCAACCTTTTCTACATGATATCACAGTTTATTTGATTTGGGCTTGTGTTTATGGGCTCCACGTGCCTACGCATTCCTGTGGACTCTGTCCTATATGCAGAACTTCAGTATTGCTATGCCCCACGTGTAGACAAGGCTACACGTGTTGGGCAATTTTGAAGTAAATGACTCATGGATACACGAGCGTGAAAGGGGACTAAGCCTTACGCGTACATGAGCATGAGAGGGACAAACTACGTGAATCTCATATGGAAAGAATATGAAATAAAATGGTTAAAACAAACCCAACTAATAAGGTTGACAATTTAGTTGTGGAGTCTGACCCGATATATATGACTCAATTTTATGACGAACCATATCTATATACGCTGCTCACATGGCAAAATGGGGTAGTGCGACTAAAATTATCAGTAATAAAAAACATGTATGGATAAACAAGAAAATGAGTAAAAATGTACACAAATAAACAAATTCTCTCAAATAAATGTTGTTCTTAGTATATTTATAAGGTTATTATAAGTACACGTGCTACTATTTATATTTTTCAAATAATAAGAACAACTTCAACTCAAATACCCTAAAATCGTTATCCAATTAATGAAAAGTAAATGAATCATCGTTACCAACTCTAACACAAATGTGCAAATAATGTCCCTAATTATCACATTAATTAATTTTTTCAATATTTTAATAATGGAATGATTTCACATATGTTATTTTATTCATTTTGTTATAATTATAATTACTAGTAAATTATTACAATATATTGTATATTCATAAAAATATTTAATTCAATTACTAATCTACCAAAAATAAATATTATATTTATTATGAAGAAATTCAACAAGAATGAGCTCAAGGCGAGGGATCTCAAAACCTAATAAAAAATTATAGTCAATATTACGACTTTATTTCTTGATAGATTCAAAGAATTTTTCAAATGATTAAATGTCTTGTTACTTTGTATTTTTATTTGTAATTGCAAGTTCTTGTTTGTTGTCGTGTATTCATTAAAGTTTGATTTTTAATTTCATTATATATGTTTTAGTTGATAAGGGATGCACTCGACTACAAATGGATACTCATATACAAATATAGGAATAAATCGCATCTATTAGATATAATTCATTGGAGCTCTAGATTCTTCTATGATTTGATTAATTAAAAATCAATTAAAAGAGTACTGTGGTCATTTTGTTTGATTCCAATAACCAATAATATGCATTAAAATAGAAAATTGAGTAATAAATATCCAAGATTCTAGGAATTTGAATTTGTGATAAATATTCAGAAAAATCTTTCCAAAAAATTGAGGAGAGTCCAAATTCAAACTTTGCTACTTAATTAATTGACGAAGTGCAACACTTAATTAAATTCAAACTCTGATACAGATGGAAACATGAAATATGTAAACTAAAGAAATGGAATAACATAAATGTACTCATGAAAGTTAGTACAAATTATTTGATGGTTCCATTAAGGGTCAAACCATGAAATGAAATCATGAGATTATGTGCAAATGGAATTATGAAATTTGCACATGATCCCATGGTTCCTAATGATTCCATGGTTCCATTCTACGATTCTAATGATTTTATGATTCCATTTCACGATTCTAATGATGGAAACATTGATCACGACTCTAATGATGGAAACATTGATCATGAAATCATTGAAACATTGATAATGGAATCATGGAACAAATTACAACATAGAATCATGAAATTAAGGCCAGCAATTGCACATAAAACTCAATGATTGATGAACGCAAAGATGGCATGTTAGAAGACCAGCAATTGCACATAAACCCCATTGTATCAAAGACAAACGAAATACTAGTACTAAACCCAATGATGGGATACTTGAACCCCAGCAATTGCAGATAATACACAATATATGACCGATAAATGAAATCAAATGGTTGAACCCAAATTATGACGACTTCAAGTCTTTGAATCAAAATATGCTTGAACACATCAAAATCGAAAAATCTATTAGCTAGAAGAACATACAATACATTAACGAAGAAACAAATAAAACGACGAGTACCCAAATCACAATAACATAGCTAACCTTGCTTTTTATCCTTAGGCAAGTTCAAAATCCTATGAGATTTTCGCTTTTCTAGAGAAGTCCACAAAGAAACAAAGAAACCGACGAATATCACACCGACGTGAATGTGTGTTGAACAATGGTTGACAAATGTGGGCAAGAAGGATGATTAGGGTTTGAGAATTATGTGAAAGGAAAGAATCGAATCACCAAGAATCAAAGATTGCATAATCAATTCGATTTCCACATAATTTGAAAGATACGATATTGCCCCTCATCTCACTTAATTATGTGCGTTTTGGGGGTTGTAAAACATAATATTTACACGACGTGCCATTACAATTAGCATTTACTCAGGACCGTTGATCTGCGGATCCGACGATCAATCCATATTCTTATATTCGTACATGAATATAGCATTTGCACACAAATTGATCCCTAGTTGATAATTTTCATCATCTATATTATTATTTATGTCTGATAATGTATAATTCATAATTTAAAGACTAAGGAAATAAACAAACTATTAAATTGCAAACATTAAATTGCTCAAGTTATTAATCGTGAAGTCAAATTTTCAAGATATAAACTCCCAAAATTAAATATGCAATTTTGTTCACCAATTGAAAAAAAAATAATTTAAACATTCACTTATTAATTAGCTTGAAATTTTAGGTGGGTCAAGATTCTAAAATGACCTTAAAGCTTGGTTGGATTTGGACATTCAGTCTATGACATTTGTTTCGGGTTTGAGGCCCGTGGATCAGAGGTTGGTTATCCTACTACCCGTGTAGGCCAAATATCAATCTCGTTGTTTCATATGTCTTTCAATTCAAATTGCACGTAAGAGAGTGTTAAAATATATGTATGTCAAGCTTCTAATACACATTAATTATGCTTTATAATTGATATAAATTTGTAACATTCCATAAAGTTTATTGATGAACTTGATATGTGCAGATTTTTCTGCTATAACCAAACAAAAACTCCACGAAAGTCAGAAAGAATGAGGAAGAAACTAATGTATATGTACTCATGTGTATACATATGAACATATATATATAGTACTCTTCCAAAATGATGTAATAAACAAAATGAAAATACACTTTTGTTTCGTCGTCTAAATACAAAAGAAAAGAGAAGAGAATTAGGGGCAAATAATGTAATCGTCTAGGCGATGATTAAGAGGAAGATTGTTATGGCAAGGACTTGTGCCTATCGGAGGCACATACCCTTTTTGAAGCCTACTCTCAATGCTTCTCTCCCATTTCCTATAACCTTCTTTGCTGCTACATTTCACCGTCGTTGTCGACGCCATCGAAACAACCACAATAACCACCAACAAAACACTCACCAACCTATGGCTATGCACACACATTATATATTGTTAATGTATATCAATTCTTGAACTTGAAGAGGAACAACATATTTATAGTACATAGTTGGAGATGTTGATGACTTTAATTAGACGGAATCATGTTTTTTTTTTGCCTTTCTACTCCGTAAAAATAAAATAAAAACTATCGTAGTTGGTGAGTCGAAAGCAATTTGGTTGATTTTAAGCTTTGGCCGGTTTCAAGTGAATGTCAATAGGTTGAATAAGGCAATGAGCTGCCAATTTGGAAATGGTGGATTGTCAAATGATTAATCTTTTGGAATTATTTGGTTTCTTTCCAGCCTTTTACTGATTATTTTAAGATTTTTAAGTGGATTTCATGTCTCTCTATTTCCTACTCACCGGTGATTAAGTTTGTGAAGCTCGAGAATATATTGACCAGCTGACAAAAAAAAATATCATGCAAACTCAGAGAGATCGCAGCAAAACAGCGTTTGTAATAAATAAATAAATAAATATACTAATATTTATCATTTATTAAAAACAAGATGAATGATCATTAATCATCTTAATTTCAAACTTGTTAATAATCACTATTTTTTTTTCTGTAAAATAGGATGGTTTGACTTTTGGATTAACCTAAATATCAAACCAAAATTAATTTTTGATGAACCATATTAGACTGGATTAAATCAGAATTAATTAGATTTAATCGAAATTAATTGATTTAGACCGAATTAAACTGAATTAAATTTGAACTTGTCCGGTTGACCGGCCTTGACCGGTATTTTGGCCGATATTCGTTGTATCATTTCGAAGAGGTGGAGAATTCCAATGTATCACCGGTGTATCACCTATATCTACCGATATTCATAACACCATAAATAAATTAGATTTTATTGGTGACTAATTTGTTTATTTCAATTTAATATTCAAAATTCAAAGGCTGTTCCTGGTCCTGCGTGTCACTTTCAGGCCATTAAATGCGACTTTTTTTCTTGTATAAAATCAGACATAAGGCCCATACACTGCCAGTAGGCCTAAAGTCCAAGTCTGTGGTTTTCACGGGCCTCTCGGTTGGGCTTTCGATTTATGGGCCGGACAGAGAGCCCGTTGTGTTTTTGTTTTCCATTTTATTTTACAAATTTATAGATCCTCAATTTCATGAAAATCTGCGCGAAGAAGATTGAACTGGATTTATCATTCTACTGCGAATTTTGAGCATTATCTTCAACCCAGGTAAAGATTGAGTCATTTATGGTCTCGATCATTTGTATATATGTATGTGTATTATGTTTCCTTCAATTTATTCTATTCAGTTCATAGTTCAATTTTGTGTTTCTGTTTTCACTTAGCTCAGTCTGCTTGATTTTAGCTTCTAAGTTTAGAGATGAACTGGGTGATGCTTTCTCTGCACTAAATTTTAAAACCCTTTTGAAAATGAAGCAAAGGAAGTATCTTTAGCAATTGTGCCATCTGGGTAGTGTTAGTGTCCAATTTGAAGATGCTGATTTTCCATATTAGTTGTTTCTCACATTTGGTGGATGATAAAGTTTTGCATGTCAATTTTGGGTTTGCCAGTTTATGTTCCTGCAAGGATCAATTAATATTTTAGCCTAATTTCTGTTTCAATTGGTCTTCACATGTTTGGAAAATTTTCCGGATAGCCAGATCAGGTTTTGATGCATATTTGTTGCTAGGAAGATGAATGGGAGGGATTGAAAGTACACAACACTAGTTGAGATGCAAAGAGAAATGTGTAGAGTCACTTCTTTTTCTCCAGCAATTTTGGCTTGTATTTCTACAGCTTTAAGTTCAAGGTTGTTTGGTGCTTGTATCAATAATGTATGTTTCACTAGTTTCTTGGTTTCCTTTCAGGCATACTGTAAGAATGTCTGCCACTGACGTCAGAAACTCTGAGATACCATATGATTCCATGCCAATAAAGCCTCCTTCACACTCTACATACGAATTGAAGGAAATTATTAAACTAGCTCTCTCCGAAGTTGCTGGTAATAGAGTTTCACTTCCTTTTTTCTCTATTATTTTCTGATTATTTTTTTCTCTGGTTATTTTCTATTCCTGTTTCAGTACTTAGTGTTATGCCTGTTATTTTCATTAGTGGTGATCTTTGTCGCGTGGAAATTGGCATTGTTTAATTTCTAAAATATAATAGTATTATTGATGAATGCTTGATTATGAATTACAATAGGAGGTTCTTTTGTATAAGAAACAATAGAAAATAAACCAAATAGGAAACCGCAATGTTAATGAACTATTCTAGCACTCACCCTCATTTGCAAGTCGTAAAACACGAGTCTTGCACGTGAACCAAGAGTTAGTAGGAAAATAAACATAACTGTAACCACGGCGAACAACGACGGTACAAAACTTTCTTCAATCATGCCTATTATATGGACATGAGAACAAGTTATTTTTAAGAAAAAACCACCAAAATTTTTCAAGCAACTATATCACATAATGACGGTGCGGCAACTATGTGGTATAACGACGGTGCGAACACAAGAAAGATCAGTGAAGTATAAAACTGGTTGAACGATCATCAAAGGCGGCGGCGTGTGGCGTTCAATGGCGGCGCGTGGGACTCACTCGCGGTTGACGGAGACCGGAGGACAAACAAAAACGCCAAATGTGAGCTTCTAAAAAGCTCCACTTGCCGGCGGTGAGAGCAAAAACGAGCAGGAACATTGCATATCTAGATTCAGCCAAACTTCGCCATCAACACCGGCGGTGGCGCGTGAAGCTCACCGGATGAACGGAAGTAGCCGAAACATGTCCGATTCCGAAGGAGCCCGCGAAGAGCCAATGAGCCTAACCGGAGTGGAGGTGACGAAGAACGATCGTCGGGGGATGTTAGAACAAGAAACAGTCTATCTTCCACTCCCTCCTTCGCTGGGAAACGGATGAATAGTGTTGTGTGAACAAGAAATTCGCGGAGAAAAATAAGAATGGCACAATAACGCCTTGCCCACCCGCTAATACATAATTAACGAGTGGGTAAAGCCACACATGGCTATCATCGAAAGTAACCAGACTCTAATAACATGTTGAATTTCTAAAATATAATAGTATAATTGATGAATACTTAATTATGAATTACAATAGGATGTTGCTTTATATAGGGAACAATATGAAATAAACCAAATAGGAAAACATAAAACTTATAGAAAATCCTAATATTTATCAACCCTAATATGTAAAATCTAATGCTCTTATAGATGTGACTTGATGTTCAATTATGCTTGGAGCTTGTTCAGTATTTCAGTCAACAATTGAATAACATGTGTGGTTGAATTCAGGAGATATCACGTGCATGGCAACTATTACATCTGACATGGAAGTGGAAGCCTATTTCCTGGCAAAGGAGGATGGCATCATTGCTGGAATCGGACTTGCAGAATTGGTATTACATGAGGTTGATCCTTCGCTGAAGGTATTACTTATTGCAATTACCATGTTTTTATTGCTTGTCTTGTTTACATTCTTCATAATTGCTTATACACGTTGAGAATCAGGTTGAGTGGTCTAAAAAGGACGGCGATTATGTTCATAGAGGACTGAAGTTTGGAAAAGTTCATGGTAATTGAAGAACATGCATATGGTGATAAGCTGAATTTATTTATTTATTACTTTTCCAAACTTTATTTCCTTTTTACCATTATGCATGCAGGAATGGCTTACTACATTTGTGTAGTTGAAAGAGTTGTGCTAAATTTTATGCAGAGGATGAGCGGGATAGCGACTCTAACTAAGGTGTTTCAATTTATTTGTATTTTCATTGAACACGTGAAATGAGTTTGATGGTTTCTTTGAAGCCAACCATTTGCATTTGCTAGTTTGACAAAGTTTAAACACGAAGTTAAAGACCTTCTAAAACCCTTCCTCTGTGGTATCAATAGTTTTGTTGATCTTTACTGCTAATAACATATCGAGGCTCATTACACCGTAAGATATGATTCGAATAATATGATCTAGATTCGCTGTCAACTTTGGATGGAATGTAGTGATTCAACTCAAGTAATCATACTTCTAGAAAATGAGTATCATGGTATTTTTTTCAAAGTTTGTTAGCGAGACTTCTGTAATATTCATGTTTCTTGCAGGCAATGGCGGATGCTGCACACCCTGCGTGCATTTTAGAGACGGGAAAAACTGCGCCATGCTTACGCTTGGTGGATAAATGGGCGGTGTAGATCATATGCTTAACCCTATGATTTTAATTCCTCTCAACATAAATATAGTTGGTTGACTTTCTAAGCTTCACTTTCTCAGGTACTAATTGGTGGCGGAAAGAATCACAGGATGGGCTTATTTGGTATGGTGATGATAAAGGATAATCACATATCGGCGGCTGGAGGCATCACAAATGCCATCAGAGCCGTGGACATTTTTGTTGAGGATAGGAATCTTCAAATGGAGGTTGAGGTAGTCTCCCCAACCTTTTTTTCTCGGAAGTTTTTCGTGTTTTTCTGAACTTCCTACGTGTTTTGGAAGAAGTTAAGTTCAAAATTTCACGTGGTTCAGTTTACATCTTGACTTGACTTGACCTGTAAATTGAATTGTGGTCGTGTATTTCTCTTTCGTTCATATTTCTTTCCCCTTGAAGGTTGAGACAAGGACTCTTGAAGAAGTAAAAGAGGTACTGAGTTTCGCCTCTCAAACAAAAACATCCTTGACTCGGATAATGTTGGACAACATGGTTGTGCCATTGCCAAATGGGGATATTGACGTCTCAATGCTTAAAGAAGCTGTTGGAATGATCGATGGGAGATTTGAAACAGAAGTATGTCTTATTTCAAGTATACATTGTCATATTCACTAATATTTGATTTATTTCCTTACACTCTCTGATGAAGTACTCGTCTATTTTGTGCACTATTTTATTTGACCGTATTGTATATAATGTCAGGCATCAGGAAATGTTACTCTTGAAACAGTGCACAAAATTGGCCAAACTGGGGTGACCTACATTTCTAGGTAAGTTCTTAAGATTTAGAGTTTGGGAAGATGCTATAGGGTTCACAATGAACACAAGTTACAAACACCAAAGTCATGGATACAAAATTTAAGGTGTTCTGTTTGCTGTGTTTTCAGTGGCGCGCTGACTCATTCAGTAAAAGCACTTGACATATCCCTCAAAATCGATACAGAGTTGGCTCTCAAAATTGGAAGGCGTACAAACCGAGCATGATTAGCCTGTATGTGACATTCTCACAAATAAGCAAGCTAAATTATTTCATTTTCTAAAAATAAACTGATGTTTCCTCCAAATAGCATTTGAACAATAAATAAGTTACTGCATATGATCCTTGCACCCTGAAAATGGCAATTTAATAACCGTGAAACTCTTGCATTCTCGTATGATGCAACACGAGAAAGCAGTGCTATATACTTACATTCATGAGCTCTTTTATATGAAGTTTTTAACCTTAAACCCTCGATTTCTTTTATATAGTAAGTTAAGTGCTCAAAGACATGTATGTAGGTTCTAAAGACTTCCTATAAGTTGGTTACATGTCGTAAATACCTATAGATTGTTTCAATTACTCATAGCTATATAAGGCTGGTTATGTAATTTTCTTATGATTCCGAACTCTATGGATGAAATACACCTTCAACAAAAATTTGCTACCAATACTACTTGAGGCAAAGATTTAGTTTCAAAGTTGAAGTTGTCAACTTTTTTTATCAGCAATAACCATCAAAGTTATCAACTTCGACCTCGAGGTGTGAATTAATGTTATCAATATTGAATTTGGGCTTGATATTGGTTTGGCAACTCTAGCACCCTAGACCAACCCTAAAAGCCATT
The DNA here is from genome assembly GCA_036897365.1 of Geranium brycei. Classification (NCBI taxonomy): domain Eukaryota; kingdom Viridiplantae; phylum Streptophyta; class Magnoliopsida; order Geraniales; family Geraniaceae; genus Geranium; species Geranium brycei. The sequence continues at coordinate 2,075 of JAYMTP010000948.1, read as the reverse complement.
TGTCCATTTGCCCGACCCAACATGATATTTAAGGGTCATGTGGCACAATATTACAAAATTTACCCGAACACAGTTTAGGATACATTTTTGTGCAAAGGTATAATCACTGTCCTTTTGTTTTGTTTCAAGTTGAAAATTGAAGTTCATTTCCTGAAAAGAATTTGTCATTATTCGTCTACTCGGCAGGTGTTTCAACATTCAAAATTTGCGAGTCATAACTTACATTCCAAATACCAAAATTTCCTGGTCCTTTCATTAATAAGCTGTCCGGTAAATCAGTTCTCTTTACGCAATTCTCATATTTTCCACAAAAAGCTCGGATAAAGTCAAGAAAAGGACACTGCTCTTAAATTGGTCAAGAAAATTTCAAATGCGAATATTTTCAGAAAATATTGGGAGCATAAACTGGAGTCACGCCTAGATTAATATATTTTTGGTTCCCAATATGATATATTATCATATTTTAGTGTTCTGACTAAGCTTTTTTGTATGTTGAAGTTATTAATAAAGAATCTGTTCATGTTCACATTTTGATGTGGATTATTATCATCTTAATTTATTTCTGAGAATCTGTATGGGTTTTTGAAGTAGTTGAATATATGTTTGTCCTTTAACAGGTGACATTCAATTTATTAAAGAAACAGTTCTGCTGCGGATAGAGACATGTTGTAGTTGCAATCCAGGTTTGTTTATGGTATTAAAAATTCAGATATTTGGTGCAATTTGCATACATTCATTGTGATTCAGCCTACTAAATTAGACATAGAAAATGATGTTTTTATCGCTTTGTTGCATGCGTTTTTTCGCCTGACAAATTTGACAAACTTAGTTTCAGTACAATGTTTTTGTCTAGCAAGCCAACCTTGAACATGAATTATGGCACTGCCCATGATATTAGTTTTGTTTTTGCTGAGTCTAATATATGAATTTAAGGTTCATTACCTTTTGTTTTCAGTTTCTGTAATCTCATTTTCTGTAATATCAATGACTTTGATGTAACAACAAGAAACTGATTTATTTTTTTCCTCTTCAATTCCTATATAGGCAGATTTTAGATTTTTTATGATTTAAAAATATCAATAACATAACAGCACATGAAAATTATGCTGCTTGCCATTTTAATATGTTTTTCTTCATAGTCCTGTCTAAGTGCCATTGAATACAAAATTTGAGCTAATTTCATTGACTTTCTTTCCTAAAATTAAAGTATAAGCAATTTATTTATACCAACTAGCAAAGTCTGCATGACTAAGTCAATTGGGTTTTCTTAATTTTAGTTTGATTTGATTCTACATTTATTATTATAGCATAAAACATCGAGTGTAGAAACAAACGAGCAATTGATGTAAAACAATATACAATACCACCAAAATTTATATGATTCCATGATAATATATGGAATACGCCTACATGCGGAGGAAATGGATAACATTAGAGAGATACAATATACGTGGACACCAAGTTCTCGATATCATGTCATGTTACATCAAAGATGGCGTGTTTTACACTTTATTACAGTTATAATAAAAAGTTTACTTTAAGGTTAGATAATTGTGTTTTTACATTTTGCTCAAACACCGTTAGAATTTGGATGAAAAATCTAGTTTCTTTTATAAAAGTCAAAAATGTCTCTGAACTGATTTGAAACCAATTCAGCTAGTTTGACTTGGACCGGAAATGAACCATAATTAATTTTTGGTCTAAAAAAATTGGATCGCTTTGACCGGTCCATCAACTTCCTCTTCGACGATTCTCTCCAGCGTGCCTCTGGCAAGCTCGGCACGTTGAGTTAACTAAAAATAATATTAATAATTAGTAATAATAATATAAATAATTAATTATTACTAACATATTGAAACTTTCGGATCTCATAAATCTCTCATACGAGTTCCGTTTCGAGCTCGTAGTGTATCAAATCGAAGAAAATCGGAAGATTAATAACTTTGGAAAATATATGTTTTTGTTTATATATTATTAATAATTAATTATATAAATTTTTTAATAATTAGATCTGGATGACATCAATAACTATACACTCGAAATAAAAAATAAAATAAGATTAATAATATAAATGA
>JAYMTP010000947.1:0-27644 GCA_036897365.1 Geranium brycei | reverse complement strand
CGCGAAAGAGGTGGCGGGGGGGGGGGGGGGGGGGGGGGTGTCAGAAGGCAGTGCTCCTCCTGACTTTGCGGGCTGGATTCTTTCGCCATCTGCCTTTGATTTCTTTGGCTATTTGTTTCATTTAGTTTATTTCGTTGTAAAGACTTGGTTTGGGGTTAATATCCCGGGCACCCCTATTGTTTTTTGGAATAATTCTTTTGGCCGATCAAAAAAAACAGGCAACAGAATACAAAAACCAACATCCAAAATCAGTATACATGATAGACTAGAAACTAAAAATTTCACCGGGCAATTAGGTGAAAAATGTTTTGGGGTCATAAAAGGGTACTAGGCATATATGCGAGAATTGGAGCAGCCATAGGTAAGAAAATTGACACGTTTTCTTTATGTATCTAAATTCATAAACGTAAGTACAATAGAGTTAAATTAACCAGAGGATATCTCTCATCCCAACAGACACGACCACAGCAATCAAAGCATTGACTGCAGACTTGCATTTATTTGTTAATTCGCATTTATCTGAACAAAAGTTTATTCACTTCCAGTCAACTTGGCCAAGTTACCAGTTTATGGTACCTCATGAAACGTGTAGATATATCACTTGGAAAATGTCATAGAAATCTGAATTGAGAAAACTCCAGAAGTCAATACCTCTCCTGACACCATGTTGAGTTGGTGAAGTAAAAGTAGAACTAATTTCAAGTCAGTCTTCAAAGAATCTCCCGAAGCACGAGGTGTATACCGTCAGTTTCAAAGATATGCACACTAGGGCACTAGAACATACATTTCAATCATTCTTCCTCAAAGTGAAGGGTATCAACAGCAACCATTCAGGACATTGAGTTGATAACATATCGGAACTTCTATTTTTACAATGTAGAATGGAAATAGAGGTAAAAAACCAACACTGCAGATTGCATGAAGACGCTGACATTTTATCAAGAAAGTAGAGATTATTTTAATGGATTTGCTTTATTTTCTCAACACTTGTGTTCTAAAGACATTATATTCATAGCCAGTAATTGTCAATGTTACAATGAAAAATAACAAAGCAATCTGACTGTGTCTATCAATCCTCTCAAACTACAACATTTCATATTACATTCAATGAAATATAGAAGAAAAGAAACTAAAAAGGAGAATGGGAAAGAGGGGGGATGTAAAGTAAAGAAAAAGGGAGATGCATTTAATGAACTGCAATTTACCTTTGCAACAGCAACTTGCTTTGACCTGGTTGATCTAGATTTGTTTGATAACACCCTTGACAACTGAGGTATCCCGTCATTGACATCCTCAGGAGCCGGCCCAAATGAAACTGCATTCATCTCCGGAAACGTAAAGGGTTCTTGTAATTGCTTGCCATTGCTCTCACCATCATTGGATGGAGTAGAATTGCTATCTTTTTTTTTATGCAATCCTCGAGACTGATAAACAACCCCAGATCGTTGGTTAACATGCCCATTAACATTTGGAAAGCTTCCACTGGGAGAATTATCTACAGTGGATCTCCTCGAGCAGAATCCGCCCATTGTGTTGGCACAACCAGATAGCCTACTTCAACTTACTATTTTCCATACAAAAGCTCAAATCCTCCAAGCATTCACATGACCTAAAAATAACTCAAACTCAATCAGCTCACACATGCACTGCTCTAGTAGCATAATCATCTCATTATGAACCCAGAAACCATGGCACAAAATCCCCCAAAAAAAGTTTAAAAATTGAAACTTTATGGAAAATCCAGTTCAAATTAAACGACAGAGCATCGATAGAAACAATTTGAGCAAAGGGGAGATCAAAACAAAGAAAACCCACAAGGCATATGAAACAAAACTCAAGACTTGACATCAATCACCAACACCCACAATCTATGCAAGGCATCCAGGAGATGCAGAGCAAGTGGGAGACAAGCTTACCTGCCGGAAGAGTTGGATCTATGAAGAGATTAGAGAAAGAATGATGAAGGTAGATGATGATTGGGAAATAAGCAAAAGAAAGGGAGGAGGCTTCAAGCTACAGGAAGAAGAAGAAGAAGACCCATAAGGAGACAAAAGTTGAAGTCTCTCTTTGGCGAGAGAGAGAGAGAGCCACATCCACACCACACCACACCCACGCCACACAAGGAGAAGGAGAGGGAGGGTCGAGCAGAGTCGCTAGTGTGGAGTATTGGAACCGATACTCTCTGGCTGTGGCTGGTCAAAACCCCCAAATATTACAGCTTCGATTCAATACCACTCTCACTCACTCTCATCTACACGCTGCGTGTTTCGTATCCATCACATGAAAATAATAAATTTCAAGAAAAAATTATAATAAATATACTCAACTATTTGCCACTAACTATGATTTGTGCCATTCAATTATCCATCTTGCTTTTTCTTACCATAGTTAACAAATTTCGATAGAAAATATTAATTTGAAGAGTAAAAAAACAAAAATGTTCTTGATTAATTTTCTGATTTTCAAATTATGTTATGGGAGTTTTTGATTGAGTTTTGGGCGATTTTAGGTAGTGGATTTGTAATTGTGTGTTACTCTGAAGTCCTCTTCGGTGCTCTTTATGGCGTCTCCTTCGTCGAACACTTGATGTGCAAAACCTCCCAAACTCAAAACCACATGTCAACGACAACAATCAAAGGCTTGTTGAGCCTAAAAAGCTACAAAAACAACTTATTTAAGTAAGATTCGGATTGTTTCTTGTTGTCGAGATTCTCAGCCAACCCTTCAAATACCTCAACTTCAGAGAGGCCGACAAAAAACACAACCCACAAAGATCATGAACCTTCCTCAACGCTACCTAACAATCTAACCACGAGAGTAAACAAAATCATTACCTCAAAAGCTTGATTAATGTTGAAAAAATACCAAAATAATTGTAATGATCTTAACCATTTTAGATTGTCATTTTCTATATATCTTTTAGCGTCACATTTTATCATATCAATAAACCTAAATTATACAACTTTTATCATGTACTAAAAAGTGCTCGAGTTAAGAAGAAGAAAAAAAAACAATTTTACTCCTTGCACTATAATAATATTATTATTTTAAATAAAATATGCAATTCAAAACAATTGAATTAATATAAATTGATATGAATGTGCTATTATAGTTTACCATATTGTAAAATGTCATAATTCACCATTAATGTGATTGATAATTTCTTTTCTTTTATATACTACCATAGCTTTGGCCTTTGTGTTCAACCTAAAATGAACTCATTTTAAATTTTGAGCACATAAATTAGTAACTTATGTTGCTTACAAATTGAAAGTTGGTCTGTAAAGACAAATAAACAAATAATTTTATAATAAAATGGAGATAAGATTGATTCATATTCCTATTGACTAAGTCAAATCATATCATTCCAGATGAGCAAAAGAGAAAGTCCAAGATGGAAGACAAATAATAGCATAGCCATACACTAAACTAATATAGTAATATATATCTATAGGTTTTGGTCTTTGGTGGTGTATAAAAGAAGGTCTAGTTGTTTTCTTCCGAGCTATGTATTGTCATTTCATACTCTCTTTATGCTGTTGAATGAACCATCCTTAATTAATGAGTGTCAACCATATGCTGCTTCCATGTATATTATTATTATTATTATTATTATATAATTTAATATAGAATCGGTCCAATTAAATAAATCAGAAATCAATTCTGGTTTATTTCCGGCCCAAGTCAAACCAGCTTAATTGATTTCAAATAAATTCAGGAGTATTTTCATCTTTTTAGAAAAAAATTTAGGTTTCCATTCAAATTTTAACGCGTTAGGGTAAAGTGTAAAAAAATACAATTAGTGTATCTTAATTTAAACATTTTATTATAGTTGGGGCAAAGTGTAAAACGCGTCAATATAATATGGGCAAAGTGTAATTAACCATAAAATAAAATAAATGAAAATAATAAGGCAAGGTATGAACATGACACTGACATTGAACTAAATGTTTCCTCTCTTAGGTTTTGAAGAGGACATAGTCAAAAGTAATTAACTTCAAACTTATGTCAAAAGCAACTGTTTCTGCTAATGAGAAGTTAGAAGTCATGACCTGTTGAAAGCTTATCGTCAACTGTCAGTGTCTGTTTCTGAATTAAGGCTAAATTGTCAATGAATGAACAAAATCAGCCATGTGATAGGTTTGTTCTCCAAGATGGTTCAACTGGAAAACAAAAAAATTAAGGTAAAGATGTATGTGAAGGCACTGTCCTAGGTTCAGCCCCGCCCTAAACCCGAATTTTTTTTACTCCAACCCTACCCCGACCTTGATCAGGTACGTTAAATATAGGGATGACAACATTATAGTCTCAGAGTGAGTTTTGTAATTTATTCTCTGCTATAATAGGATCAGAAATGCCAGGTTCACCTCTAATTTTATAATCCCGTACCGCTAATTTGAGATACCATGTCCCTGTCGAGTCTGTCATCCTTGATAAATAATAAAAATGATTTTTTTGTCCATCAGATGTAGAGTTCATTTGTCAACTGCACATCTTATCTTATAATAACAATAACGTAATTTAAGAATATTTCTAATCCTATAATAATAAACAGTTTTTTGTATGAAAAAAGTAGAAATAACATCGACTAAAGATGTTGAATTCTCAGTCGGGCATGCCTGATTTTCAGAAAAATCTTGATTTTGAGATAAGAGGCATGGGATCCAATTATAGCTTAATATTTAAAGCATTGGCTCATTGAGTCGCATAGTACATAAACAGAACATAATAGCTGTTACATGCAGCAAAAACAGATATACAGCTTCTTAATCTCAGGGTCTAAGCCCTAAATTACTACAACATGCAAAGAAAGTCAAATAGCACCTCTCAGCATATACAGCTGGTGAGAACCATAAAATGAAATATTCGCCCGATTCTGAGATATAAACTTGTGCATGAGATCCCTCGGTTTAATGCTCAGTCGCAGAGATCAGTCGTGTGAGCTAGCAGCATATAAATTGCATTATAAACAAAGTGTTCCAGCGAAATTAGAAAAGTTAACAACATTGTTGTAAAATTTAGCTGTAGGAAGACGGATACCAGCCTGAGCTCTTTGCTCTGTTGAAGTTTTGGACGAGATCCTCCAATTCATCAATGACGGCTTTATAGCAGAAAAAGAACTGCTCCTATTAAGGTGTTGCGGTAAACACAGTCAGAACTATTTGAGAAGGAATATATACAAAACGAGTGCATAGGGAGGATCTTAGGCTTGCTCGTTCACATATGCAGGAGATCACAAGACCAGGGATATATATGATACGATTATGGTTTGAATATCACAAGCACGATCAATAAAATAAAATAATTATGAATAAAAATTGCAAGCTACTCATTAATACAATCACTAAAAATTATACGATCATTTCAAACAGAAACAACAGGAATGAAATGAAAATGTTGATTGTGACCACACGGTCTGATACGGTGCAAGGCACAACAGCTCTCAGGCATTAAACTCAAGCAGAAAAAGCAGTCTAAACAGCATATCGTGTTTAAGGGTTTAGTTTAATCAGCTTACTATCCATGATTGCAAGTTGCAAGGCATAGGGGTAGAACCATTGCCTGCAATGCAAGTAGAGAAGAGAAAGGAATGCCTCTCCTTTGAGTTACCAAGTCTCCAACATTATGTAAATCTTATCACAGTGAAGGAAAAGAGAAAAAGCATAGACATCCATTTTTGAATGAGTAAACACAGGTGGTAAAAGAGTTTCATCTGAAGGCTTCCTAAAGGCAGAAGGTTTTCCTAGAGCTTACAAATAAAAAATTTATGGTGATCCAAATTAATTTCTAATTTCTTAAATATGATATTCGTCCATAACTTCATATTTTCAGGACATCTAGAGACCTAATCAGCAAAATTACTAACCATATGTCTCTTCTAGATTTTACTGAGAGCACGCGGCATACTAATAGGGGACAGCAAGAGGAGACTAGAAATCACAAAAGTGAAATAAAATAAAATATAAACTTAATATAAACCGACATGGAAAGGCATACCAGTGTTTGAACCATTCCAACACGCTGAGACCTAAAAACAGATATGGTTTGAGCAAGATCCAAAGCAGACATATCTCCAAGAAGGATTCTTTGAACTGCATTCTGAATTGCGCAGTATGTTCCAGTTCTCCCAATACCTGCACTGGTTAAGGAAAAGAGATTGTTTCAGACATACATATGTGTGATCCAACAAACAGCATCAAGACACATATAATAACATTTACTGACCTGCAATGCACTACTATTGGACCGAGATTGGGCGGTACATGATGTACTCTTCTACATATTTCACGAACAGCTAATGTGTCCATGGGAACTCCGTGATCAGGCCATTCAGGATACTGGATATGCAAAACAGACATTGGTGGCTCCTCTGACTAGAAAATAGAGAATGTCAATCAGTCCCTTGTAGGGGCTCCACATACATGGCCACAAATTAGCTATTTATGAATCCATACGCACCAATGTTCAATTATCAGAATAAATAGGGATTTGACGCACTATACAAATCAAAGGGAAAAAGTTTTTTTGCCTAATAATAAAATATCCTCATTTATAGATCCAGGCATATGTATACAGTCTGGTGTGTGGACTCAATTTTTCCCTTCAAATACACCCACTTTTAGAAATTCTTATATTTGGCTCCACTGATTTTGAAATTTACCCCATTAGTTTAAATTTCGCATCACACTGCTCAACTAAATATTCTTGATTCATCCCTGTTTAGGGAGGAAGTAACCAATTGCTAGAACCTTTCCCCTTAATACTATGACAAAAACAATTCCTCGGGCCCTTCTCCAACTGACTGCCGACAAAATCGAGCAGAACTAGATAGTCATATTTCTGTCCAAAAAACTCATCTAAATAGTTTAACTTGAATGATGAGCTACTTTGCAAATATTATGTAAGAAATCTTATCAACCGTGATAGTGTGCCATTTACTTTTGTGAAGTAAAATATAGAAATCCAACACAATTACCATCAGGGAATTAACCCCATAAGAAATCAGACAGATAATTCCTTGAAATGAAATCCACTGCTCCCAGTTGCATCAAGATACATACTCACTATCCCCAATATCACTACCTGCATGCCAAAGGACACCATACTTCACAACCTCTTTTCATTTCTAGTAGCAATAAGTCTGTTGCGCCAGAAATCTTTCTAGAAGCTAAAAGCCAAACTAAGATGTAGGCCAGTAGCATTTCTGTACTCTTACCATAGACACTTAAACTTAAGGGAATCTAAGATAGCCAAGTGAGTCACCAAAGCCAATAAAATTTTTCCCTGTGATCTTCTCTGTGTACATATTGTAAAGCAATTTATGCTCATTATAATTGTTTTTATGCAGATTGCAGTCTAATTTTATTTAAGTTACTCAGTTTTCAATTCATTTTCTTATAACCATACATTTAATTTCAATCCATGAACAGCAAGTTGAACTCTGAAATCAGACTACATTAAGAAAATAAATCAAAGGTTTTACCTCCTTATAGTTCACCTCCAAATGACGCAACACTAAAGAAGTGTCAGTAGTTTTTATCCATTTAGTTATAATGCATATATTACCAAATTGTCTAGGACCATCTTCTGCCTGAAAATAATCTCCACACTTTACCATCTGCATATAACATTCCAAATAAGAAGGAAACCAAAAATCTAGAATGAACTATGAAATTAAAATCTGTGGAATCTGAAACATAGTTCATTTCTATAAGAATTTATATCACAGCTCTGTAAGACCTAAACGTGTGAGAATAAGAAAAACATATGTATGTTCACTGCTACAGCCACTATGAACTTCATATTTCATAACTCAAAATCTCTCTGGCATATTCCACCATGGCACCCTTCATATTTCATAACTCAAAATCTATCTGGCTTATTCCACCATGGCACCCTTCATATGTCATAACTCAAAATCTCTCTGGCTTATTTTACCAATTGGTTTCCTTCATATGTAGGAAAATATTTACATTTTACTCGATGTGGGACTTTATACTTGAACAACAAGATATGAAAGAAACATCTACGGAAGTCCAAGCCAATAAAACATCTAATGGTCCACTTAAGAATGGTAAGAAAGGAAACCATATTAAAAACCTTGAAAAATATATAGCGATGTACCTTGTAATGATCGACCAAACGAGTAAGCATCACAATTACAGGGCAGCGATTTTGGATTACCATCTCCCAGAAATCTTCATAGGTATGTGGTAGTGGACCTTGTGTAGCTATAAATCGATTAATGCTCTCACTTGAAGAAGTCTACAGTCAGTCATTCTTGAACAGTCAAAACATAAAATATAGTTTCAAATGCCCCACACTGGACATAACTGTAAGAAAATCAGACTACAAACTGAAATAATAGAATAAACAAATGTCCTACCGAGATGAAACTGGCATTAATATATCCCCTTGCCGATGCCCTATAATCCTTACACGGGTCCAGAACAACCCTATTTTTGTCAACTGAAATCAATAACAACAGAAGAGCAAACTAATAAAAATACAATTTATATATGTAATAAGAGTAGTATCACAATTTTGAAAAAAAAAACTAAGAAAAAGAACGAGCTATAGCGCACATGGTATGACATCAGTGTAACGATTTTTGCTCAGATTGACGCTATCCATTGCCACGGTGCAACTTTTCATCATCTCTGATGGTCTTATCCTTTTATCCTGCATAATCAATAACATCCTGACTTATTTTCTAATAGATACGACGTAATGAGTACAATTCAGCATAGGATGTATCAACAACAAATTCAATCTTGTTCTTCAGCATCACAGCCAATATATAACAATGCCTAGTTAAATATGCACAGTAGAATCATAAAATCAAAATGACAGTAGTGGAAAGGAAAAAACAAAAAATATTTTGACACACACTAGAAGAGAGAAGAAAATCAAAATGTTTGAGTAAGTTTTGATTTACTTATGAAAAATTGCTCTTCCGAATCTAGATCCATGCGGTAGTAGCACAAATAATCACAAGAACAACAAAGGGAACAATCATGCAAATGGGCAGGCAGGTAGTGTAACACAGCAACAAAAAACTCCACAAACAAATACATAAAAGTAAGAAAGCCCTACAAGTAATTCTCGAGCACGTGGACGCACATCTGGACATACACACATAATCGTTCGAGAATAATAGTGAGGTCAGCTAATGAAGCTTGAGAAGATCGAGCGCCACACACCTGTCCACGTGGGCTAGGCACTCTATCCATCCACACACTCTACATTAAACCACTCCACATCAACTATAAATACACATTCGAGCCATTGGGAAGTGTCTCACACACTATGCACTACAGTTTCTCTCCCACACAAGAGAGTGAAGTCAAAACGACAGAGAGAGGACACTTCCTCTTCCTCGTGCGTGTCCACCATCAACAAACAAAGCTCAATAGCTTAAACTCGACAAACACACAAACTCCAAATATAAACATGCTAGTCAATAACCACACCAATTGCTTCTCAGAAACTTCAAGTTGTTCACAGATAATCTATAAACCACGAAACAGACACAAACACAAGCTCCAAAGAGAAGGACTAAACCGACTGCTTCCAAAATCAACAAATTCAATAATCAATCTTCCAAAATCAATGGGAGCAAAAGCTTAGCAAGTAATGGGAAGGAGATTCGAGGACCTGGAGGAGAGCGAAGTCGCGGGAGATAGAGTCGGGGTTGTGGAGCTTCAGGTTGAGGGAGCGGAGAGCGTCGGAGCAGTGCCGGTACTGATCGGCGACGAGAGAGATCGCCGGAGGAGGATCGGAGGAGAAATCGACGGCGGGCTGTGGTTTGGGGACGGCGGCGGCGGCCATGGCCGGTCTCCGGTGGCTCCGAGCGCGACTCCGCATGGAAATGGAATTACCCGTTTTTAGCTTCTTTTTTCTTCTTCTGATGAAAACTAAAGTGTGAGAGTGAGTGTTCTGTTCGTTGGTGGCTGTTTTTGTCAGCACGCACAAAAATAAACAGACCGAATCGGAAGATTATATGCCCATATTAGTAAAGGTATATATGATTGATAAAAAAGAGAGTTATTGTTCACTATTGGATTTAGGTGTGTGACTACGGATTATGATTGATAAACTCATTTATGAAAATTGGAGGAATAAGATTTACAATTACATGTTAATCCTTTTAGAATGTACATATAGGATGTAATTATTACACATATGTTGTCGAAGTTGGCTCGTTTTTCGGAATCAGAGGAAGTATCATATTTTGAATTTGGACTCTTTGACTTAATTTTCAGTAAAGATTTTTTGATTGTTTTCTTTCTTCTTTTCGATTTCTTCAAACCCTGCGGGTTTTATTTAATCTTCGATTTAATCATACTCTCTCTATACCGGCTGCGTTTTATTTTGTTGAAACATCTGTAATGGCTATATCAAGCAAAAATCACAAAAGATCGTGAACTTGTCAAGCTCTAAGAAAACGTGTTAGCTAAACATTTTAATGTCTCTAGTTATTCGTGCGATGATCACTTGGTTTATGTGATTTTGATTTCTGATCAAGGGATTTTGATATTTTGTTTATGCGATTTTTGTGTTTAAAAATTATATCTCTGTTTATAAAAATAAGAAACGATGTTTAAAAAAATTTTTATTTAAATTTTGTTTATAAAAATAACTTTTATTTTTACAACTAACAGAATTTTATTTTTTATTTTATACAATGAAAACATCGTAGAAAAAAATTTCAAAATTATTTTTTTCTTTTCTTTTTTTAATACAATGGTATTTTCATCATTTTGCAAAAAAGTTTACAGAAAAGGGTAAAGTGCAACTTTTTCAAACTTAAGGGACTCCACAAGTTGATTTTGAAGTTAAGGGATTAAGTGAAAATCGTTCATAGTTAAAATGAGTTATGTGAAATTTTCCCTTAGATAGTTTGAAACAAAAGAAAAGTACTCTATTCATATACTTAGAGTAAACTAGTAATTTCATTTCATATATTTCTCCATTCGCTAAGTTTTGAATATAAAATGATGGAGAAAATTGTATAGAAATTTCAACATTTGAAATATATATATTACATATCTTAACATGAACCTTTTTTAACTAACAAGCCTCTCAAACAATGTTCATATTTGTCCGTTGATTAGGATCAAGTATCAGAAACATTATGAGTATTTTGGGTACCTAATACTTATTGTTCTAATGAATAATCATCAATATTATCTACTTTATCTTTCCTTGTAGTTCTTATAAATTTATCCATACCTCCCATTTGTGACTGTACTAATTGTTTTTTTTTCAATTTGACTTATTACTTAGCAATGGTAATTAACTTCCAAGTGTTCAACACATCATAGTTTCATACAAGTTAGAATGATAGAACCCTAAAAAGTATCAATTGTTCACAAAATCTCCAATAATTGATGCATAAAAAAATCAAAACACAACAAAATTTAGAATATCAGTAACCAATAAGAATATTAACATTTTACAAATCAAAATTATTACGCACTAAATACCAACAAATAAATGGGAAACCATACAACACTTTTATAATTCTCACCAATTTTTTTCTAGGAAATAGAATAAATAAATTACATGAAAATTACGGAGATTGACGAAAACAAATCATCCCCAAGAATAGAAATTGACAAACAAATCATCCCAAAACTAGAACTGCCAAAATTTTCTTTTGTAGAGAAATAGGAAAATCAGTCAAAATTCTTAGACAAGAACAAGTTCAAACATAATTGACAAACACGAAACAATTCATCTTAAACAAAAACATGTTGAGATATAAATATAGTACAATAATTCTTAAACAAAAACATGTTGAGATATAAATATAATACAATAATACTCTATTCAAATTTTGTTTATACACAATTTACATACTACAAACATAAGTATAAACTAAAATATAATAAGAGTTTGCTTGCTTTTACTTCAAATGCCGAGGACGAATGACCGATGATGCAATCATGTTGTCGTGGCTTCGAGTCGGCCATGGGAAGAACATGTTCGATAACTTCGATTAAACAAAATAATTTTTACCCACAGAAACGAACGAATTTTAGATGAATATGTAGGATGAAAATTTGAGTTTCTCGAATCCGTGATCATGTTGATGAATTTATAGATCAAAGAAGATGTGCAACTCAATTGATTATTAAACGTTTGAATGAAGATGTCCACACAACTCTGTCGGCTACCCATGACAAAAGAATACTTCTGGAATAGGCTATTTCTCACATGACCAAATTAGAATTTTTTGTGTCAGGATGACTACCCATGAATGAAAAAATTTTCACTTTTGATTTTTCCGTCCATTTCTGTTAGATTTTAACATTTCCGGCATGTGAAATGACTAACATACCCTTAAGACACGAATGAGTAATTATAGGTGAATTGAAAAGACCTATTAATTTTCATAGATGTGCCCTCCACCCCTTTTCTTTCTCACTCATCTCTCTCACTCTCCTCTTAATCGTCTCTCACTCATCTCTCTCACTCTCCTCTTAATCGTCTCTGCTGCATATAGAATATTCCATTTAAATTGCTCCTATTGGTCAGTAAAATTTTGTTCCTTTCCATCATATGCTTTATTAATTTTTTCTGATTAATAAAGCTTTTGTGCATAAAGGGTATTACAGATCACTTGTTGTGTCCATGTAACCACTAACTAGCCCCATTTAAGAACTTATGACCACAACAGAGCTTCTTGGGAAGATTCAATCTGGTTAGGGTTATGTTCCTTGATTCCTGGTATGTGAGAACCTCTCAGTGATTTTTTTAGGACCACTGAGATATTTTTTCATCATTGGCTTTGAACATAGATATCCTAGATTTTGGAAAAGAGTTTCCTAATTCACATTTTTACTGGTCTGAGGTTATTTGCTGTGAGTGTCAATGTGCTTTCTTGAAATCCACTTGCCCTCTTTGCCGGAATCAAGTTTCTGTGCAATGTGAGGAAATTTCAGGCACAGAAGCATTGAACTCCTCAACAATGGGAGATTCTGAGCAAGTGAAGTCCAATTGTCCGTCTTCTCCGACCAGTGCTGGTTCGAGGCCCGAAGGGGTGTTGATAATTAACATAAACATATGACTGAGAATTTGCACATGGGGTCTTCTCCAGCAGAGGTTAGGAATTGGGTACAGGCACTCACTTTAGTTAATGTAGCTTGATCCTAATGGGTCTGATGATTGGTATTATGGTTTATTTGAGTTGCTTCTTTTATATTATCTTACAAAATTGTTTTTGTCCTCTTACCATCTCAGTCAAATGTGAAAAGTAACTTGGTTTTGGGCTGTGTTAGAGTTGCAAAAAAGATGGATGAGTGTCCCAAGTATAAGAATATGTTTGCACATTTTATATACATGATGCACAGAATGGTCCGATAATTAGTTACAGACACTAACATCAGTAAGTGCAGCTGACCCCAATTGGTTTGATGATTGACATTAAAATTTAGTACCAATCTAGTTCATGTATATTTTAGTATAGGCATTTCGTGTTTTTTTACCATTTCATCCAAGTATAACTTATTACTGGGTTTTAGGGCGATGTTATCATTTGCACAAGTCATATATTGTCCGGTCAAGCATAATAGCATGAGTGCATGCTTCATTTATAGGATGTCCAGGTTTTTAACTTAGTAATTACATACCCAAGCATTAAAATTGGCTTGTGAAACACCTGAACTTGCCTAACATGTCACTTAGACGCGACAATGTTAATAATGTGTGGTGGGTCTTGTTTATTACAAAGCATGGAATTAAAGATTAGTTAAATGTTGAGTTCTTTGATGTGTGCATGCTTATTTGGCGATGACTGCTATGATCCTAGCTTTTGGAATTTTAATTTTTGTATCTAGTGACGTCTAGTTTGCTAATTTTGCCGCTTACATCTATGCTCCTCCAGCTGTGCTTGTTACACCACTAGGAGAATTGAGTATAATTGTTAGGTGAATTTTAATTCTTCTCACTTTTTGTTGGATCCTTCCAAAAGGCTGTATTTTGTTGCACATAATTGGTTCTGGATTGATTGTGAGTTCTGCTGAACTCATATTTTTCTTGTTGTACATTGAATTACTCGCATATTTATTGATTGTGAGTTCTGCTGAACTCATATTTTTCTTGTTGTACATTGAACTCATATTTTTCTTGTTGTACATTGAATTACCACTTTTAGATACATATTTATTGATTTTAATGCAGATTTATTATTTAACATGTCTCAACCATAATTGCTTGCCTTACCTTATCCATACCCAGACTATAAAAAAATGATCATACCAATTTACTGTACCAAGTACTTGAATCCGTGTTCATGCTTCTTATGTGAGTATTCTATATGGGAAAAGCTACATGTTATTTTGATTAAATGTTCTACACGAGCAAGTATTGAAAGATCGGTTCTTTCAATCATGCATTTTGTGCTCTCTTGTAGGTTTTAAGTATCAAAAGCTGTAGGCATTGCTATTAAACTCACATTGGAGGGTTCCAATCAGGCAGCAGACTTTCCAGACTTGATTTTTGTAATGGTCGCAATTTCATGCATAATCACACAGTTGAATTACTTAAACAAGGTAAGAACCTTCCATACACTAATCTGCTTAATGGCTTAATTTACTTGGTAACTGTCAATCTCAAGATTTATTGATGATTGCTTGTTGTTCATAATACAATGAGGGCAAAGGAAATACACATTACTAATAAGACAGTACCTACTAATCCAAATTAGAAAACCCTAAATAGGCAACCTTAGTAACCCTGATTGACAGTGACCTTATCAAATGTAAATAAAGAACATAATGCATTTTGGATATTTGAATTAAGAATTTGGAATATTGACAACGTTTATCTCTCTCACTCTGGATGCTCGCAACCTATATGTAGTGACATGTGTTGTAAAGTTTGCAGATTTGTATTCGTCGGTTTCTCCACAAGTGTCATGGTTTGTCCAAGTAACTAACTGGTGAGACATTGAAGCAGAAAGACGGCAATCTGTCTCCGGATTTTGCTTCCATCATCAAACAAGATCATTTTAAATAATGTCTGGGATCGATCAATCAAATCTTGCAGAAAGTTTTGCACCAAGGTCAGTACATAAACTTTCTTCTAGCAGTATTATGGGACTCTTTCGATTTTTCACATTCACAGCTTGTTTCGATCTGTTCCAACATATTATTTGGCATGAATAGGAAGTTGAAAGCAGACGGTGTGAACTCAAGATGGAGGTCGAATTCGCGGAAGGAGGGCGAGGCCTGCCGGTACCCAAAAATAACCAAAGGTATTTTTGTCTTTTCACTTTCAAAATTAGCATTTTCATCTAAAAAATTGTATATGAAATAGCAAACTATGGTCATATGTAAAACAAAGGACATTAATTATTCTTTTAATTTGTTGGTACCAACAACAAACTCGACCATCCTCGTGATAAAAACCAATGCATTTCTTTTCTAGCACCTACTCTTGATGAACTCACTCATCCTCCGTTGCAGCAACAAAGTCTCACGTGACTTTGGATCAAAAACATGGTACACGTGAGGCTGTCCCTCCGCTTCCACCACCGCCACGTCCCTCACCCCCTTCCTCCTCAAGAACTCCGAGTACATCACTCCCCTCTCCTTCAAGAAGTCGAGCCCCGCCACGTACACCTCCACAGCCGGAAACCTAGCCCACACCGCCTCCGCCACCCCCTCCGTCTCGTAGTTGCACCCGTAGTAATCGCGGCCCGCCCCCTCCGGCACGCTCAGCCTCCAAAACATGTCGTTCATCGCCACCTCAGTCTCCGACCCCTCCCTCACCTCCCTCTCCGTCCTCTCCTCGCTCCCGAAATAGGGATGTATGGGGAGAACCGCTCTGATGTTAACGCGACAAGATTTGTCCCGCATCGCCCTGAGGGCGACCTGGTGGGCGATGTTGCCCCCGGCGCTGTCCCCGGAGAGAAAAACCCGGGTCAGGTCCGCCTGCCCGAGACAGGGCTCTAATCCGGAGATCCCAAATCTCCGGCTCAGCCACTCGAGAGAGCTATAACAATCGTCGTAGGCGATGGGGAGGCGGTTCTCGGGGGCGAGGCGGTAGTCGACGGAGAGGACTATGGTTTGGGAGACGACGGAGAGGTCGCCGAGGAAGTGGTGGTAGCCGAGCCACGTGGTGGAGCCGATGCAGAAGCCTCCCCCGTGGAAGTAGACGGTGACGGGGAGTTTCTTGGCGGTTGATATGGGGAGGAAGATTCTTGCGGTGACCGGCTTCGACGGGTCTATGGTGACGTCCTTGGAGATGTATCCGTTGGAGGGTTGGGCCGAGGCGGGGGCGGTTTCCGGCGGGAAGCGCTTGGTTGAGCCGTCGGAGAAGACTTGGAGGTAGCCGGGGGCTTCGGCGACGATGGTTGGCATTGTAATTGAATTTGGTGTTGCAAGGATTGTGAATAAGAGGGAGTTATAAATAGGTGACTTTGAAGGAGAGATGATCTTTGTGTGCGTGTGTGTGTGTTGTATCGATGTAGACGAAGGTTTGAAGGTGGATTTGGTGTTGGTTTGTCATGCAACGTGCAATGGTTGATGCATATATTTTAGTATATGGTGTAGGAGAAGAATGTGGTATTTTCTAGGTGATGACCGGTAAATCATAGTTGAATCAATCTTTATGGTTGAATTTGTAGCCATCAGTGTTCTAAAAAAAGTTAGTAAATAGTTGTTGCGTAGATGAATCTTTATAGTTAACAGTCGTAGCAATTAATATTATAAAAAATGTTGGGCAATAATTAGGCAAAGAGGAAATTTCATGGACTAATTAGGAATTAGTCAAAGATTAAAAAAAACAGATTAAATAATTAATCATGGATCAGATAACAATTGTGGGCTTTGGAAAAATACATATAACTTCATATGGTTTATGTGATGAAAATCATCTATAAGCTTACAAACACCAAATATAGATGAAAATCATGTATATTTATTCAATGTTAGACTCAAACACCAGATCACCAAGACTGAACATAGCATACCATTGAGTCGGAGGTTTCTTTGTGCCTTCAAATCTTCAGACCAACGCTTTCACCTCTGTGACTCAGCTCGTTGACGGATCACCGTATTGGCAATGTAGTCTCTACTTCATATGCACAAGCCTAGTACTCATGTAAATGTTTTAACTTATTATACACTTGCTAATAGTCCTTGGCTAAAGCAAGGACAAATTATTTAGTATTGTTGAATTCAAAAGGCATGGTAAATAAATAGAGGCTAAATAGTGATAGTTGAGAGTTGGGCAAGTTGGTTAATATTCATGGGATAGACTTCGGTTTGGAGGTCCTGAGAAGCAAAAGCCTTTTGTGCAATAACAACGTTAACAGCCTCCGTCGGGTGCAAACCGTCGAAGAAGACGTGAGTGTTCCTGTCCGAACATGTTTCTCCTCCTCTCTTGCACGACATTCCATTCCCTCCTTCCAGCCTCGTTCCCACATCACAACAGGGTCTCGAAGCTTCTTCAAATCCTACTCAACCGTGATCACCATTCAAATTATTACAGCCAATATGTGTAAACATTGAATTTGTCATAACAATGTTTGGATGAAGATTGTTGGATAGAGAAAGGATGTACCTCTGGAGATGGGATCGGCGATGATCTGTGTGATGATGTTGTAGGAGTTGACAAGAACAATGTTTGAGGCTGGCAGTTCTTGTTTTAAGCTGTCAACTAGTGTTCTGAGGTTAGCATTGAAGAGCTGAGCAGCTTCGTTCTGAGCTTCGTTGCAGCTCCCATCATTGCTCGCCAAAACCACTGGGTAGCATCCCAATGGATTCACTGACATTACCACAAACTTGCGGCCTCCCAAATCATGCAATTTCTAAACCAACAAATTGTTAGGTCTACATAAGAGCTCAAAATCTCACTTTAAAAGATTATTGTGAATGAATTGGATACAACTTCCACGACTTAATAGACTAGTCTTTTGGGTCAAATGTGAGCTATACTTTATATGTGGGCTTCTTTTTGTGCTCCTCTTAAGTAAAACTCATATCTACCCAACACTAGTATCAAAGACTTGGTTCAGTAAAACTCTCATGGTAAAATGAGTCGTCATCAAACCTTAATATTAAGTCATTTCAAATGATATAACAATTTTTATTATCATTTAATTTTAGTAATCAATGTTGAAACTAACATAATCAAATCATTTATGATGAAAGCCAACCACCTCATCTTCAACTTAGCCTCTTAGAATTTCAATCCACCTAAACACCGAGCGGAATTTCATAGTTGTTTACTTACGATAAATCAAACCAGACTCTGATATTAATTTAGAAGACAACTCACATACAAGCTCGAGCTGAGAGAGAAAACTTAAAAGTTCAGCAGCTCGGACTATTTATTAATAAAAATTAATGAATGAATTCCCAGTTTTTTAGATGGGGTACTTAATTTTTACTTGCAGAACATGAACTAATTTATGCAATGAGTAGTTGGAGATATTTTCCAAGAGTAGTGTGTACCTTAATTTGGGCAGAGAAATTGGAAATAAGATTATGAGTGAAGGCTTGGAGAGTGAGTCCTCTTCTGAGGAAGTAGTTGAGAGAGTAATCATTGCCACCAGTTCCAAGAACAAACAAATAATTGGGCAGTGACTCTTCGTTTTTGCATCCCAATTGAATCTCCAGATCTCTCAATGTCACCTCCTCAAAGTTCTTTATCTGCTGCTTCAGATTTATAACGTTTCTCTAAAATAAAAAATATAGATCATATCACAACAAATTATAAATATGGTAATTGAAAAGTCAAGCATAAATATTAATTATATTTAAATGCAAATCAAGACTACTTAAGTATATATATATATATATGTGTGTGCATTTATCCTTAGTTTTCTATGATATTTTGAATGTGTTTTCACACCAAATTTCTTATTTTTGTGCTTTTGTATGCATTGTCACGTCAAAAGGAGAATAATATTGGGGCAAAAATGTAAAACTTGTCAAAATAGAATGCAAGTTTTTCAATAAATGGAGAATAGGAACTAAATAGTGTGAAGTACTTGTATTGATTAGTTGCCAAGAAAAGTAATTAGCATTAATTACGAGCTGCAAGTTGTGGCGGGCCGATATTTGTAGGGCGGCCTAGAAATAGCCAAACGGAACTAAAAAATAATCAAACATAGAATAACTTAATTGATTTATTCAGATATAAACAAAATTGAAATTTCATCTGATGAATTTTGGTTTAAAAAATTAAAATTGATAAAAAAATTGATTGATGTGAACAAACGACTCATTTTAAATTATTAATTTTTATTAATTGAGCTTAAATATATTGGGCCGATAAAAAAATTTAAGTCAAGACTGGTTCAAAATATAATAATTTCATGAATTTCGGTTTAAAAAAATCAAACCGAAAAACGGTAAATCTCAAAACGACTTAAGATGTGACAATTCAAAACTGAACTAAACCGAATTCTATCGATTCTGCTCCGATATTTATTTATTTTTAAATCGAACCAATCAGTTTGATTCAATTTAAAATCAAACTGATCATTTTACAGTTCGGTTTTGAGTTAGCTCGATTCAAAACCAAACCATCAACAACGGAAACTACCGATTTATTATACACGAATCGGGCATTTCAAGACAATTATGTCTAACGTCAACTTGAAAACTAGAATGATGAGAAAAGAAATAAAATGAATTTAAATGTTTGCAATATAGTAATAAGTAATAACTTCCTTTTCTACGTCTAGGTAGGTAGAGACTTAATAAATATATAATATGTGAAATAATAAATAAATTCACGCGTATTTTTTATATAGTAATCGTCTAAAACAATTTGAAGCTAAATATTGGAAAAAAAAGATTTGATAAAAGCATAAGAGGGTTACCGCAAGCAAGCCAGTGTCATCAAGAATACCAGAGGCACCGGAGGCGAAATTGACACCGTGAACAATTTTGTCACCCTCAGTCGAAGGGTCCAAAAATGGAGGAACGAACCAAGGGAGGTTGAGGAATTCACCGATAAGGTCAATCACGTTCTTGCCATTCGTGAATCTCCCCGTGACGCCGAGAGGGAAGTCCACTCCGTAGGGCAAGTAATCCGCTTTCGCTAGCGAATTCGGAAGGAAGTTGTTATTGCCATTGTCCACGAGAGAGCTTCCGAAAACAAACATACCCTTTATCGCATTCGAATCATTGTTTGCGTTAATATGGTGATGAGAGTCTCGTGCAGCGGAACCAGAAGCGAGAAGGGAGATGAGACACAAGAAGAGAGTTTTGGTTTGTTTTGGAATTGGAGTCATTGGTGTATGTTAGGAGGTTGATGGTGGGAGACCTTATTTATAAGGGTCTCTCCTTTTAGGGACTTTAATGTGACATTTCAACCAATACCTACCGGATATGGGCACAATTCTTTATATTTGATACTCTCAGACACGGTCAACGTGTGTATACTACCATATATTTGCGTTTTTGCCTATATTATTCACGGTTTTGCAGGATATTTTTTTTGGGTGTAATGATTTTATAAGTGTGACTATTTCCAATGCATTCTAGCACATTAATTACATAAACAACCATTCAGAATAAAACTATTTTAAGTTTAGATTTCCTTGATTTACATATGCATAGGATGTAGATTTAAACTATAAATAATAAACTATTCCAACTATTTAAATCAATTCAAACATAATTCATGTGATTCAATTTGAATTTTGAAGTCATAGATTGCGGTTTAGTCCACCATTTCAAAAAATCAAGGAAATAAAATTTTATTCAATTTTCAACTTTAGCCCAACCTATAAGTACTGCCTAGCCCAAACCTTGTAATTTTTAACAATTATTTCACCCCTAAGTTTTGATTGAATGTTTTTATTACTTTTAATTAACTATTTTAAATTATCATTTTTTATTTTTAACTTCTCATAGATATAAATAAAATGAATTATAACAAATGTGTTTTTGATGGATCAAATTATGTACTTGTTACTACATCAACATGTCAACATCTTCTCGGTCGTAGTAGCAAACGAGTCACACCCAATTAGGCTTTTTGAGCTTGTGATGGATACGCGTATGACTGAGCTAGTCAACGTAAATGTTGTACACTTATTCATAATGGTCTTTTGCTATTGGGATGATTATTTCGCTCGTGGATGTGAAATCAATTTCATAAATATGCTAAACATATTAAGAAATGTAATTACTATTTGGAGAATGTTGTTGCGTCAATAATGTATGTCTGCGTTTGAGGATGTGTATATGAAGATACCTCGGGGGATCAAGTAATTGTTATGAATAGTTTACAGAATCCATTACAGCTCTCGAGTTTCGTTCACCTGTTAACGACTCCTTATTTACATCCGTTGAAAAGGGGTCGTTCGTTGATGTACTTACTTATGTTGATGACTCCATCATTATTAGGACTAATAAACCATGTGTCCAAACGTCTAAAGAAATACATGGTTTCGAATCAAGGGTTTTGGGAAACTAAAATATTTTCTTGACGTGGAAGTCGCATGCTCTCCAGCTAGAATTGTCCTCAATAAAAGAAGTAAGTCATTGACATTTCAGTGGATATCGACATGACATGCTGCATGCCTGCTTTATTTCCCCTCCTCCAATAACATCACCATTCTAAAGATTTCTCCCCTTGTTCCATTGTAGGCCAGTATAGACGACTCGTTCGTCATTTGTTGTATCTCACGATAATTTTTTGAATATTGGCCATTTTGTTCATATTTTGAGTCAGTTCATGCATGCACCACGATAACTGCGCATTTATGATGTTTTTCATGTTTTGTGCCACCTTATGCATTTTTCTATCCTTTGGTAGATACTCACGAATCTTCTACTGGCTATGTGATATTTCTTGGACCCTCTCTCACCTTGTAATAATTTAAGAAACAAGATATCGTATCTTTCTCTTCGGCTATGTTATATCGTGTTATGGTTGTATCAAGTCATGAGATAATTTGGTTACGAGAACTTCTTCGTTATTTGCAAGCCCCATAGACAAAAGTCATTCCTTTATTTTGTGGTAATAAAGCTACTTTTTGAATTGCTTCTAATCCCGTTTTTTATAAACACGTCAAACATACATATGGAAATCGATTGTCATTTCATTCGCCAACATTTACATGATTAAGTTATTCTCCCTCTTCCAATGTTAAGGAAGTATCAATTGGCCTATATATGCCCCCAAAGAGTTTGGTCAATACCATTTTCATGATCTATATATTATGCAATTAAGTTGAACATATGCTCCAACATGAGGGACACCATCACTCAAGTGATTACGTTTGATAATTAAAGTGACTGAAATGAAAATGACGTATTAGTTGAAAGTTGGTGATTTCAATTCCAATTCCACCATCAAACACCAAACTATTATACTTGAGGCAAAATTTGTTTGCGTGAAGTTAAAAGGTCATTGAATACAACCACAAATTTTAGTATATACAGAGAGAGTGTTTAAATCATATACAAATTTTTGGGTTTTTACAAACCGCCCAAACCCATCATTAACATGGAAATTTGCACGTACGCTCTCCCAGCGCGCGACATGTGTCCATGAAGGCTGACATGTAGTGACTTTTGGGGTCACAAAAGTTCCACATGAACCCAAAAGTTCCACCTCCATCGCAAACAGTTCCACCTAGCGCAAAAGTGCAGGTTGAACTTTTTGTTCTGAGGGTGGAACTTTTTGCGACCACAAAAGTCATTGCATGTCAGCTTTCATGGACACGTGTCGTGCGTTGGGAAAGCGTGCGCACAGATTTACATAAAGCAACGCTTGTGATTGGTTTGGACGGTTTGTAAAAACCCCAAAGTTTGTAGTGGAAGACATTCCTATATATGGGATATGCAAACACGTTGTGTATACAATGCCAACAATTTATAACTATTAAGCAAACACAATGTGTGTGTATAATACAAAGGCCAAATAAATAACCGCGTATGTAAATTGTCCACTTACAAAGAAGTGCAAAGTAAATCATTGAGATATTGTCAGCTGAATTCCCCTAGGACTGACTGTTTTTCAGGTGGATACACCTAGAATTGTTTTTGTCATGGTAGATACCTAGTAATTGCATTTTTTTCACATAACACATTTCCGTCCATTTTCGTCAATTTTTAACATTTTTGACTTATAAAATGACTAAAATACTCTTGAGAATTGAATGAGTTGTTAGAATTAGATTAAAAAGACTAAAATGCCCTCATATATAATTCTAATTTTCAAAGACATGCCACTCCCTCTCTCGCTTATATAATTCTCATTTTCAAAGACATACCATTACTTAATGAAATATTTGACCCTATTGATTTTGTTGCCTAGCCCAAGAACTGACAATGGTTTTTAAAACTATTCCCACAAGCTAGCATGATTTATAGTTCAACATCACACACCAACAAATTAGTTAGTGTCTTGAATTCAAAAGACATAGTAAATAAAGATATATGTTAGATAGTGATCGTTGAGAGTTGGACAAGTTGGCTAATGTTCATGGGGTACACTTCGTTTTGGAGGTCCTGAGAAGCAAAAGCCTTTTGTGCAATAACAACGTTAACAGCCTCTGTCGGATGCAAACCATCGAAGAAGACGTGAGTGTTCCTGTCCGTACATGTTTCTCCACCTCTCTTGCACGACATTCCATTCCCTCCTACCAACCAAGTTCCCACATCACAACAGGGTCGCTTAGCATCTTCAAATCCTACACAACCATCACCATTCAATATTCATTACGATCAATTTTTATGTTGCATATTGTACTTATGTAGACTGTGTCTAGTACTTGTATTAAGATTTGGGTTCGACTATATTATGATGAAACAAGACAACACCAAACTTGTAATTCTTAAGAGTTCTTAAGATTATTTTATTAATAATGGGCTCAAGACACACCTTTATGTAGAAGGGGGCTCAATATTGCCACTTGACTCTCATCGGAAGAGAGAGGCCCAACAGAAGTTGAGAGAGGTCCTACAGATGTTGGAAATAAAGGCGAGATACCACAGCGTGACTCGAATTCAAGACCTTTGGACCCAAGTTCAAGTGATTAACCAATTGGTCAAGCAAGCGTTGGTCATGAATAACAAGTTCATCTTATAACATATGGGTGTGACCTTTACAGTTTCTATTTTTTCCGATGTGAGTTTACATATCTTAAAATGAAAATATATTGCATAGAACAATATTGTTTAGATGAAAAATGTTGCAAAGAGAATGGATCGATGTACCTTTGGAGTGGGGATTGGCAATGATCTGTGTGATGATGTTGTAGGAGTTGACAAGAACAAGGTTTGAGGCAGGCAGTTCTTGTTTTAACCTGTCAATTAGTGTTTTGAGGTTAGCATTGAAGAGCTGAGCAGCTTCGTTCTGAGCTTCGTTGCACCTCCCAATCCTAATATTCACTGGATAGCATCCCAATGGGTTCACTGACATCACCACAAACTTGCGTCCTCCCAAATCATACAATTTCTGAACCAACAAATTAATTCCATGGGTAAAAACATATATGCATGAGAAAGTGATAAACTCATGTAGAGGTGAAATCACATGCGAATCAGCCCTTGATACGAACTGTTTGAATTGGTGTAAACACAATGTTCACTTGACATAATATGAAACTGACACCCTCGGCTGTCATAATCAGACCGTACCCTCGTTGACCCGTTTCTCCCTCATTACAGTCGGGAACCCTCGTAACAGTTGGGACCTTATTATACATTAATTTTCCCCCAAGATCGGTGCACACATGAGTACAGTATGGTGTAAACCCAGTATAAACACGTTATACTTATGGTAGAAACAGATTGTGAAATTAGTTATAAACATATTAGACCCGGTATAAACACAGAATGAACATGATATAAATTCGTTGCAACGTGTCACACACTAGTATATTCTCACTAGATGAACGACCCTCACTTAATTCAAACATTTCACATTCGAACCTGATTCGCACTCGAATGCATCCCAACTTATGTATGTATAAAATTAAAAAAAGAAACAATTTTTTGATTAATTAATTTTAGTAATCAATGTTAAAACTAAAATTAATCAAACTAACATAATTATCGAATTATTTACGACCAAGGTTAACAATCCCGTCTTCAACTTAAACTCTTAGAATTTCAACCCACCTAAACAACAATGGAATATCATGGCGGTTTACGTTCAAATCCACCCATGTTCTAGTATTATTTTATGTTATTTCAATGTAATACCGTAACATATACAATGAAGACTAAATTGCAGAACATGAACTACATTTGTGAAAGAGTAGTTGGAAACATTGTAAAAAAAAAAGTAATGTGTACCTTAATTTGGGCAGAGAAATTGGAGATAAGATTGTCAGTGAAGGCTTGGAGAGTGGGTCTTTTGAGGAATCTGAGGAAATAGTTGAGAGAGTAATCATTTCCACCAGTTCCCAGAACAAACAAATAATTAGGCAGTGACTCTTTGCTTTTGTATCCCAATTGAATCTCCAGATCTCTCAATGTCACCTCCTCAAAGTTCTTTATTTGCTGATTTAGATTTATCACGTTTATCTGAAATAAAAAAAGTTTACGGTATCAGCGAACCCACATTACAAGAATATAAACTAAGAAATCATTTTTAACTCGTTCACTTTCGTCTAGGGCTGTTCATTTGACCCAAAAAACCGACTCACTCACTCAATGACCCAATCAACACTCGACCGGATTAACCCGATACCCAACAAAATTGAGTGGCAAATTGGGTGAGTAAAGGATTGCCCGACTCCCAATTGGCCGAGTCTCAGGTGGCATATGTGAAACCATCGAACCACCCGACACCCCAAGAGCCCATTGTACAAAAACATTCATTTACAAATATACACACAGCCCAACAAAATCCAGCCCACACTGAACTTGGAAGCCCAGCCCAACAACATAAGCTGGTTGTTGCTGAGAGTCTCGTCCGCTTGAGTTTTAAGTGAGCATGTCTTTAACATAATATTTATAACATGTTTTATTTACGTTGGAACTTTTTTATAATACCATAAATTTTTGTGTCAAATCCTGTTACCGACCTACATAACATTAACCTAAATTCTTTTCTTTGATAGATCAGATTTTGCAGCAACCATACATCACGCATGTTCAGATGTTCTATATAGGAACAATTTGCACCCAAAGCTTATCTTTCTTTCGTGAATTTGAGATATCGCAGCGTGACTCGAACTCAAAACTTTTGGATTCAATTTCAAGTGTTTAATCAATTGGTCAAGCAAGCGTTGATAATTAAGTTACCTATTCAATTATGTAAAATTAAAATATATTTTTATTTTATCTTATACTATTAAATAGAAAATTAAACTGAACTAATTAATTTAATGACCATAATATAATTGTTTGAATGATATTTGGAATATGTTTTCATACCAATTTTTCTTATTATTATGCTTTTGTATGCATTGTCACGTCAAAAGGGAAAAATATTGGGACATAAATGTAAAACATGTCAAAATAGGAGGGAAATAATATTGGGACATAAATGTAAAACATGTCAAAATAGAATGCAAGTTTTTCAATAAATGGAGGAGTGTGAAGTACTTGTATTAATTAGTTTACAAGAAAAGTATTAACATTAATTCCGAGTTGCAGGTTGTGGTAGGGCAATGTCTGTACCACTTGTAGGGCTGCCTAGAATAAGCGTACGGAACCGATTCATCGAAACAGATGACAAAATACATGAGTTTTTAAGTCTGATGGCGTGATGGAGGTCACGTTCAATATAGCAACAAGTTCTGATACCATGTCAGAAACTCAATCTACCTAAAAACTTAAGTTGACAAATGAAGGTCCAGATTGTTATATAAACTGGTGAAGAAATTCACATCTTTCAGATGTTTTAATTTATAAAAACTAGGGATTATTTCCAAAATGAGTTTTCTTAAGATCGAATCAATCGGTTCAGTTCAGTTTTAAGTTAGTTATGTTTAAACCCGAACCGATTAGTTCGATCAATTTTAAGTCATTTCAATTCAAAACCGAAACATAAACAACTTTAACCAGCTGTATCATATAAGAATTGAGCATTTCAAGACAATTATGACGATCCTCAATTTTAAAAAGGGAGTAATGAAAAAAAAAATGAATGAATTTAAATACTAACAATATAGTATTAACTTCCTCTCTTTACATATAGGTATAGACTTAAATATATTTTTGATAAGTAATTGTTTATAACAATTTAAACTCAAATATTGGAGAAAGATAGATAAAATCAGAAGAGGGTAATTACCGCAAGTAGGCCAGTGTCATCAAGAATACCAGAGCCACCGGAGGCGAAATTGACACCATGAACAATTTTGTCACCTTTGGTCCAAGGGTCCATAAATGGAGGAACAAAAGAAGGGAGCTTCAGGTGTTCACCAATAAGGTCAATCACGTTTTTGCCATTCGTGAATCTCCCCGTGACGCCGAGAGGGAAGTCCACTCCATAGGGCAAGTAATCCGCTTTTGCTAGCGAATTCGGGAGGAAGTTGTTATTGCCATTGTCTACGAGAGAGCTTCCGAAAACAAACATACCCTTTATCACATTTGAATCATTGTTTGCGTCTGTATGGTGATGAGAGTCTCGTGCAGCGGAACTAGAAGCTAGGAGGGAGATGAGACACAAGAAGAGAGTTTTGGTTTGTTTTGGAATTGGAGTCATTG
>JAYMTP010000946.1:0-27650 GCA_036897365.1 Geranium brycei | reverse complement strand
ATTAAATGCAAAGTGAAGTCAACCCACAATTGTTCCCTAAAAATCATGAACCACCGTACCTTACAAGAAATGGTAGGGGTCCATTTTATTACCACACACATATTTTTTTGTAAAAACTTTTAAATAAAAAAGGAACATGTTGGGTTGTATAGATCATGAAAAATGAAATTACATTAACAGTGTAATATTATTGGGCTTAACAGCTGATATCCACTGGATATAGTATGGGCCTTCGGCCTATGTGTACACGATTGTCAAGTGAGTGAATGTTGGGATTTGGCCCATAGATGGTCCAAACATGGTGGCAAAAACAAGTATCTAATCTATGACACAGTCCCAAAACCCGACGGGGATCTGATGTCCCCGAGCTAACGATAAATGATGGAGACCATTAAATCTACCCGAACTTATTTGTTGTCATCTTATAAAGAGTCAAAACACCCAAAACGACCAACATTAAAGGGGACAAGGTCGTTAAATCCATTCCAAACCTGCTCTATTACTATCCTTAGTATGAAGCCCCCCATGAAAAATACGCTATTTAAAGCGAAAAAAGTGAAAATGGAAGCGATGGTGTTTCCGAACACAATGTTTCTCTTGGAGCCTGATTTATCAAATATATATACGAAGTTGAGGTCATTTATAACTAAATTAAAATTAATATTAATGTTTTCAATTTTAGAGTTATTTGTGAGTTGTAAGTTATTTAATTCAAAGTGAACTTAGCTTAATATTAGACTTTTTTTTGTTGCATTTTTGTTGTATTTTTTTAATAATAAAATCACTATTTCAGATGCTAAAATATACTCCTACTTTTTAAGCTCCTTCGAAATTTATACGATCGCTTGACACGTGTACGATCAGATAATCAGATTCATATACATGACATAACACAAAAGCACGGCTCAAATCGTACGGCTGAGATCAGTTTCAGATCTCGCACTGACTCAACAAAAGCCTGAACTCTTTGGCGGGAGTTCACTCATTTTCGAGGCTACTCTTGACTCTCGAGACCAGATCTTCACTGGAATTGGCTATGGAGGACGCTGAAACTTCGAATCGACGCTCCGTGAGTCTCGATTCCTCTCTCTGCAAGTCTCTGTAAGCCTCGTGATCTAGGTTTTTCGCGCTTGATTTGACTCGATTTCGTTGTTTTCGCGTTGGAATCGCAGAAAAGGGCTAGGGTTTCGACTCAGAAGGTGATTGACGGTGCAGTCGGAGACGAAGACGGTGCCGGCGGCGATCAGAGCCCTAGCCAGGCCGACCGGGAGGGCTCGCCGGACGATTTCGAGGAGGTTCGTCCCAAAGCGAAGCGAGGCCGGCCGGCGGAGGGAGCTTCGGGTGCTCCTGCTCAGAAACCTGGTTACAGATTGATAGGTATGGATTGTTGTGGTTTTAGTTCGTTTTGTTTGTTCTTTGGTTTTCGAATTTTGGTTGATCTGTATGGTTCTTAGTTGTTTGAGCCATGAGAATTGATGAGACTGTGTGTTTGGGAAAGTCGTGGTTGAATTTGATGGTGTTTGTGTATTTAGGAACATGAGAATTGATGACACTGTGTGTTTGGGAAAGTTGTGCTTGAATTTGGTGGTGTTTTTGTACGTAGAAACATGAGTTATGATATTATTTGGTCTGTGTAATAGTTAGCATGCTGCTTGAAGAACCTTATAAGTGATAAAATGGAGTATATGAATAGTTAAGAGAAGAAGAATAATAGTTATTCCCAATACAGGAAGGGAAGACGGATATGGGAATTCATAATGAGAGTAGTAGCATTTTGAGAGAGAAAATTTGCTCGCATTTCGTTGTAGAAACCAGGGGAACAAAACAGTCATGCCTCTTTCTCCATAGCAACGTCACAGACACCTGGGTAGAGGGTTTAATCATATAATGACATTTTAATAGATTTTTGTTGTTGTTAATTTTGGCCAATGTCTATGTTTTTTATTAGCTGAGAATGTTGGAGGTATGTAAAGTGATGATACATGTACTTTAGGTGTTGTTTGATTTTGATGCTTTTAGATAGTTTTTTTTAGCTCACAAGAACATGACTGTTGTCTTTTACTTCAATAGAGTTTTTGGTGGATCATTCAGTCACACTCTGATTGCACAGAGTAGTTAATTGCTTAGATTATTTGGGCTGATAAATTATGGTGTTGCCGCTTGTTTTAATGTTGGTACATTTTCTGCTGCAGAGGTTATCAAAGGTAATGGGAAGCTTATACCTCAGGCAGTTAAACTTTGGGTTGAGAGATATGAGAAGGATCCAAAGCTTGCACTGGTTGAACTCTTGGAGATGCTGTTTGAGGTAATTTGCTGGCTTTATAAAGTATATAAATAGGGGAAGTTATATTGGACCTTTTCTTTCCATCTATAATTATTTTGATGATGAACCTTGTACAATGATTTGCTAATGAGTTTTTGTACTCTTGAAGGCATGTGGCGCCAAATATCATCTTGAAGTTGAGCTCCTGGATGAAACTGATATTGATGACGTGGTGGTTGCTCTGGTTAGTCTTGCCAGAGGAGTATCCTTTTCTGCCATGTTTACATGTTCTTGTACCATTCCTAAATGCAAAATTTCTTTTCAATAACCAGCTTTTTAAATTAGTGCTTGACCTGAATTTTTTGAAGCTCTTACTCCAATATATTGTGCCTTTAGTTTTACCTTGACTCTAGACTCCTAGGGAGAAGTTGAAGATTTCCAAAATTCAAAGAAGAAGGAGTTTAAGAATTTCAAAGATAATCTTCAATCATTCTGGGATACTCTTGTCAATGAGTGTGAACATGGGCCAGTATTTGATAAGGTTTTGTTTGACAAGTGCATAGACTATGTGATCGCATTGTCATGGTTAGTATCCAACTTCCATATCATTTCAAATTCGTAGCTAAATTTGTAAGTTAACTAATGCTTGTTGATTTTACTTGCTATCAACACTATGCAGTACTCCTCCACGGGTTTACCGTCAGGTTGCTTCATTGATGGGCCTCCAACTTGTCACATCCCTCATAACTGTTGCTGACAGGCTCAGTGGACAGCGAGAAACTACGAGAAGACAGTTAGAGGCAGAAAAGAAGAAACAGAGTGATGGATCCCGTATGGAGTCACTAAATAAAAGGTTCTCAAAGACTCATGAAAACATAACAGTACTTGAGGAGATGATGCGGAAAATATTTACAGGGTAAGATTTCTTGACATTGTACTACAAAAAAGGATTCAATTTGAATAAGGCTATTGCTTCAGTTTCCCGTTAATTAATCCTCAATCTTGGCGGTTTCTTACACAATGTTGCATTTTGAAGGTTATTTGTGCACCGATATCGAGACATCGATGCTACCATTCGAATGTCATGCATACAATCTCTTGGTGTCTGGATTTTGTCATATCCATCTCTTTTCTTGCAAGATCTGTACTTGAAGTATCTTGGGTGGACACTAAATGACAAAGTAAATCACAAATTTCCTATGGTTGGAACTTTATATTGCTAATCATGAGCTCACGGAACCTAACTGGCTTCTTTCTAATATTATTTCTTTTGTAGAATGCTGGGGTACGAAAAGCTTCTGTCCTTGCGTTACGAGACCTTTATGACAAAGAGGATAATGTTCCACTTCTTGGTCTTTTTACTGAAAGATTTTCTAATAGGATGATTGAGCTTGCTGATGACATTGATGTTTCAGTAGCTGTGTGTGCCATAGGACTTGTGAAACAATTACTGAGGTACCTGCCTAACATTACGCCATTGCAACCTTTAATTTCTCTCTCCATGGTCTTCTTGTGATCACCTGTGCATTGACTGTTGAGATAAAAAATGGGCTATTCTTTATCTTGCAGACACCAGCTTCTACCTGATGATGACTTGGGTCCTTTATATGATTTACTCATTGATGATCCACCACAAATTAGAAATGCCATCGGAGAACTAGTGTATGATCACTTGATTGCTCAAAAGTTTAACAGCTCTCAATCTGGCCAAAAAGGTTTTGCCTTTGAACTTTCACTGTAATGCATGCGCATTATGATTGTGTTCGAAACTCATGATTGCTACATTTATTCCAGGCAGTGAAGGCAGTTCTTCTGAAAATTATCTTGGCCGGATGTTGCAGATACTAAGAGAGTTTTCAACTGACCCAATTCTAAGTATTTATGTCATTGATGATGTGTGGGAATACATGAAATCCATGAAGGTTTGTTATACTTCTCTGACTTTTTAAACTCCTATAGGCAAGAGCAAGACAAGTTTGAAAGTTTAAACATACCTAAAACAAACCGAGGGTTAGTTTGATTAGGATTTTAGGTAGTGATCGTCTTAGCAGGATCATTTGCATGTGTCATACATTTTTTGCATAGTTAAATTCTTAGAAATGTTATTTCATATTTGCTCTGCTAACAGAATTGTGATGAAGAAACTAGGCATGAAAGAACATACAATGCACAATGAAAAACATCATTTTCCCTTCTAACTCAACCCATCTGTCCTGCCTTAATCTAATCCCGAGGTTGAGGAACTGTAATCTTAGAGAGTTTACGTTGGAAAACCTTTCAAGCTCCCTCAGCTGCTCTTAACGAGTAAAAGTTTCTACACAGAAAATTTTCAGTTGAGGAGAAACTGAAGTTGTTGATATGCCAACACCTAGATTGTGATATGTGGAGGGTACTACTAGTATCAATTATCTATAGAGTAAATTGCTTCTGTTCTATGATATTTACAGGATTGGAAGTGTATTATCTCCATGCTCCTGAATGAGAATCCTTTAATTGATCTTACTGACGAGGATGCAACAAACTTGGTACGCCTTCTTTGTGCTTCTGTTAAGAAGGCTGTTGGAGAGAAGATTGTTCCTGCAACTGATAACAGAAAACCATATTATACTAAAGCTCAAAAGGTACATAGTTCTATTGATTATTCTTAGTTTATAGTTCCTGTAGCACTTGGCACGGTGAGTTTTAGGTGAGGAGTTAATTTATAGGAAATATATCAATTGCAGTACTAGATATGTTCTTATGCTTTTAGAAACCCAATTAAATCAGTTGATATGAAGTGTTTCAGTGTTTGTTTAATCATTAAATCTCTTATGAATTTACTATATCAGTGTGATTTGGCCAGTGCATTGTGCTAGGTATATTATACCTCAAATACCCAGTGTTTTGTTTTTACCGCCTAGTTTGTGGCTTTTGTTATATGCATATGAAGTTTGTTTAACAGTTTTTTTTTCATATTTCAAAAAGAAATTGAAGAAGACACTTCCTTTTGAATTTTGTTCTTGTTTCAAATGTCAGGAAATATTTGAAACCAACAGAAAGGACATTACTGTGGCCATGATGAAGAACTATCAAATACTTCTGCGTAAGTTCATGGCCGACAAAACAAAAATACCATCATTAATTGATATTATTGGCCATATGAACCTTGAGCTTTACTCCCTGAAGCGACAAGAGCGGGTGAGTCACATTTATCATGTTGTCCATGTGCTCATTACTACGACCTAGATTCAAAATGATTGTTCACTTTCTTTTCCTTTTCAGAACTTCAAAACTGTCCTCAAGCTCATGAAGGAAGCATTCTTCAAGCACAGTGAGAAGGAGGCACTTCGATCTTGTGTCAAGGCTATTAATTTTTGCTCCACTGAGAGCCAAGGAGAACTGCAAGATGTTGCACGTAACCAGTTGAAAGAACTTGAGGATGAGCTTGTTGCTAAACTAAAATCTGCCATAAAAGAAGTTAAAGTAAATCTCTATTGACTGAAGCTTTTTTTTGGAGTAGGATTTTATAATCTGGCATGTCTTAATCTGCAGGAAGGTGGTGATGAGTATTCTCTTCTAGTGAACTTGAAAAGAGTGTATGAGCTTCAATTGTCAAGGTTTGTACCCATTGAAAACGTATTTGATGATATAGTCTTCATACTGCAAAGTTTCAGAAACATGGATGATGAGGTACGCCAAGTGATGCTTGCTTAAGAATCAGTCACGCGTCTTGCTCTACATTATTGATTGTACTTGTTTGTTATTTGCTGTGCTGTCCATTCAGGTTGTTAGTTTTCTACTGCTCAACATGTATTTGCATATGGCTTGGTCTCTACACTCAGTCATAAATAGTGAAACTGTTACCCAAGTGTCTTTAAATTCTCTACTATCAAAACGGAGTACCTTGTTTGAGCAACTTGAATATTTTCTCAACAACCCCGCTGAGGGTGAACACGCTAGTAGACGCGATAATCTTCTATCTAGCAGAGTAAGCATCTCATTCCCTAGTTACTGCATTTCAATGCTGTGTGATGTTTTGCTGTAAACTATTCTGCAATGCATCAATTTTGGTCTGATAAAAAATGAAATTGTGCAAAAAGGTTTGCACCATACTTGCAGAAATGTGGTTTTTGTTCAGGAAGTCAAATTTTTCGTCAACAAAGCTGGAAAGTTTAGGATATTGTCCAGAAACATCTGTTCTTCATAAGTTCTGGAATCTTTGCGAACAGCAGCTCCACATTTCAGGTTATTTAATTTGCTTATCACTTACGAGTTTAAGATATGATGTGCTACATTAAGCTCAATAGCTGGTTCTCAATAAATCAGTCATCTGAATAGTAGGGTTGCATTTTGATAGTAACAATACTTCCTCTGTCCCAAAGACACATGCCCCAGTTGACTATAGGCAAGAATGTAATTGAGATAGTGACAGTTGCAAAGAATGGTCCATTTTGATGGTTTATGCTGATATGTATCCTTTAACCTTTTGTAGAACCTTAATTTCATCTTTCAATATTTATCTTGCAGATGAAACTGAAGATGAAGATATGAACAGAGAGTACATTGAAGAGACAAATAGAGATGCTGTTATGATTAGTGCTGCAAAGTTGGTCGCTAGTGGCACTGTTCCTAAGGTTAACATATATAAACACCTTCTATCTTGTTATGATCTCTGCCATGCATTATGTAGGTTTTCTTGTTATGTTTGTATTAAAAAGATTCCAGGAGCCACCAAATTGACACCATTTCTAATGCAGGAGTATCTTGGTCCAGAGATCTTGTCTCATTTTGTAATGCATGGATCAAGCATGACAGAGATAGTTAAGCATCTTATCACTGTTCTGAAGAAAAAAGATGATGACACCTCCAACATGTTTCTAGAAGCATTAAAGAGGGTAAACTTGCAACTCTTTGGTGTTCATGTAAATGTAATAGATGTTTTTTTTCTTCTAAATGTGACTGTCTAAGAATGGTTTTATTTTAGAGAAAATTGCAAAAAGGTGCCCTATTATATTGCACTTTTGCAAAAGGGTGCTGTGTTGTTTGCATTTTTTTGTTTGTTTGCAAAATGTGTGTATTTTTATAAAAATAACGAAATTGCCCCTGAAATTAAGAATTTTATAACATAAATTTCACAAATAGTTTTAACTTAAAAATAGTATAACTAAAAATTGAAAGTACAAATTTGATCATACAAAGTTTAGTTAAAAGATAAAAATAGAATTTTTTTTAAAATATTCATTTATTTAATATATTTATTTTAGTTTCAGGGTAAATTTCATCATTTTGTATAAAAACACACATTTTGCAAAAAAAAGAAAAGCAAACAACACAACACCATTTTGCAAAAGTGTCATATAGTATGACACCTTTTTGCAATTTTCCCTTTATTTTATGAACTTACCAGCCAGAAAATGTTCTAATACTCGGACATAGTTTTATTTTATTGCTATAATCAAACTTTCATCATGCTTAGTAAGATTTTGAGTGTGCAATCACATCCAATAGGCTGCTCTAATGCATTTAAGTTTCCCTCCAATATGAATTTGACCAGGCCTACGAGCGTCATATGGTGCAACTGTCCAGAAGTGACGATGAATCCTCAAACAAGTCCTTTCAGGAAAGTAAAGACCTGGCTGCTCGTCTTTCTGCTTCATACACAGGTGCTGCACGCAACAAGTATCGATCGGGAATTTTGAAAATTGTCAAGGAGGGTATCAAATATGCTTTCACCGATGCCCCGAGGCATCTATCTTTCTTGGAATGCGCTGTACTCCATTTTGTATCCAAACTCCCCGGATCCGACATTCAAGAAATGTAAGTGCTACTTTTTTAAGTCGTTATCTACAGTAAAAACATTCTGAATACAAACTCCAACTCGTAACACATGCATTTGTTGCTTTGCATGTAGTCTGAAGGATGTCCAGAAACGAACAGAAAATGTGAACACAGAAGTGGATCCTAGTGGCTGGCGCCCCTATTACACCTTCGTTAACACTCTGCAAGAGAAGTATGCGAAGAATGAAGGTTTGCTAACTAACTTCATACTTCTGTTACCTATGGCCAGTGTTCTAAAAAACGCCAGGCGCTCGTTGGGCGGAGAGGGTCTTTTGGGGATTAATTGGAAAATTAATCAGATTCGAGGATTAATCGGAATAAACAGGGGATTAATCGAGAACTAATAAGAGATTAATCGGACAGGTTGGGAATTTTTAGAACACTGCCTATGACAGAAATTGTAATTTGGGATGACAATTATGGGATATAGAATGCTCATACGTATGATTTGACCTTTTTGCTATTCTCCCGTGGAGGACTACATTCATTGCTAGGTAGAATTAGAAACTGTAGCCCCTTAAACAGTTTATTTTCAAGTTCTCCTATGAGTCTTGTCTAGACTACCTCGTATTTAGGTTCACATTCTTATTAATCTCTTATAGACACACAGGCATGCTCTTTCTCTTCACAGCAACAACATGCAAATAGGATAGTTTCTCTATTCTCAAGTCGACTAGTCTTGGAGAATATATCAGAATTCAACGAAGTTCAAATTATACACATCTGACGGTGTTAATTTTTTTTGCAAAATTAACTCAGGCTAATGACAGTTTCTTTATATTGGAGGATAGCAAGATGATCACTAATTCAATGACTAATCTTGGGTTAATATGCGTCAACATGAGAATGTGAAAACTACTTTTTATATATCTGTGTTTTAGTTATATTTCTTCTTTTGTTTCGTATGTCTACGATATTGGTTTTAACTTCTATGCAACATGTTAATATTTACCCACATTTTCCTTCGGATAAAATGTTACGGTTGAATATTGTTTTTCCCTATCCTTTTAAATATAGTCATATGGTCTTGACTTCAATGTTGTGACGTTACTGGTTTAGGTCTGGACGAGAAAGAAGGGCCCACCGTGAGGCGAAGGGGCCGTCCACGCAAGCGCACTCGTCTGGAAGGAAAGAGGCTCTTTGACGAACAAGGCTCGAGTGATGGAGAGGATTCGATCAGCGCATCTGACCAAGAAGATGGTCAAGACGAGCACGACGACGAGGAAGATGTCCCGTTAATACACTCACTCAGGGCCTCCAAGTTGAGGTCGATGAAATTTCCAAGAGATTCCGGAGGAGGCGCTGCTGAAAACACGGCTGCTTCTAAAACCTCAGGTACTAACACGATTCAATCCTTTTAACCCGACCCCATTGTTTATCTGACATAATAATTATTGAATTCCTCTGGTTAAAATGCCAAGGTTGGTTTTTTTTTAATGATATTTATGTTTTTGTTCTGAAACTGTAGGGTCTTCCAAGTAGTAACTGCAAAACTTCTTCCCTTATGCTGGGCTGCAGAATCGGTACATTCGATACTATTAGGGGATATATATGTTTTATGTATATTATGGTTCTCAAACACATGCTTTGCTAAATTTCCATTTGCTTCTTGTAAACTTGTCTTTAGTAATAGGCACGGCAATGACACAGATTTTGTGATCCTGTTACGATCAAAGATATCAGATTCCTATTTGGTTCTATGGACCGCAACAGAGCGGGATCTAATGATCTTGTACCATGTTCTGTCGGGTTCGGAGATTTTTTGTCATTCCTATTGGATTCGGTGTATTTTGCTCATATAAAATGACAATGGGGTGAAGTTAGAATAGATTTTGTGGTTACTTGGGGTATTTATTTTTTATCCGGAGTCTGTCTCGAACTGAGAATTGTGCCAAATTGTACCAAAAGATTGAGAATCATAAGATAAGGTTCAGTTTTGGTTATATAGTTTAATGGACTCATCATTTACGCTTCATGTATGATTCAAATAAGTGAATAGGTGGTTTATCGAGAAAAATTGAAGCCAAATATGGTGAATAAGTAAAATATATAACTTTTGATTACAAATCTATACTCGTAAATAAAGTATTATAAATTAGTATTGCATGAAAACTTGAATATCATATTGTTTGATGTTTAATATTGATAAAAAATTGAACCCAAATTAAATCTAAGACTATTTAGTGATATTATTAAGGTTGGAGATACCACAATTTTGGGTGTTTTGCCTCTAGAAATGGGATGACAGTACCGTCAATATGAGAATTGAAAGATCAGCTATATAAGTTTCACATTAGTTCACAATAAATTGATTTTAATCAATAAAGTCACATTAGTTCACATTTACCCACTTAATTCACAATAAATTTTGTTATTGTCTTGCGTGGATCGAAGATATTGAGTTAGATATTGAGTGCATGTCAAACTTGAAGTATTATTTTCATCATATAATATAAACGTACCCGTTCTACTCGATTTCAGTGATATCAATAAATTGTGGATCGGATATAGAGAAATCTTGAATAATTAATACTTTTAATACTATATTTATAAAAAATATAGAGATCAAAACATATAATCAAATTACAATTTTGTATATGACTAATACACACACAAGACAAAGGAAACAAACAACCATCGGAGAGGGAATGGTCTCACCAACAGGCTAGGGCTAGGCTATATAAATTAATCTCACTCGTCTAAAGAATCTCAAACATGGGTAAAATTAAAATCTCCTTGGATGTACAACAAAGACGATCGATGTGTATACACGAACTTGTCGAAATTGTCATATGTATGCGAGCGAGTTCCGGTCAAGATCGGGTTGGGGCCGACCACGAGTAGGTGTTGGTGGTCTCTGGATGTTAAGCTCCTGCAAAAAAAACCCCAAAACAGAATGCTTCATCCATATATGCTCGTTTTCGATATAAAATTAGTCGGGGATTTTTAAAACACCGACCCGAATCTATATAACGGGCGGACAAAGGCAATTGTTTTTTAAAAGAGAACCTAAGGACATGAATATAATGAAATATTAAAAAAATATTTTTTTAAACAGAATTTTATATTTTAATGGTGCAAATAGGACTGCCCAAAAATAACCAAACCGAACTTCATTAGTTCAGTTTCGGTTCATGAAATGGGAACCAATAAAAAAACCACACCGAACCAAAAACTGGTCGATTTAGACACATGGCTCATTCTAAGTCATCGATCTTTATTAAAAGGGCCTAAAAATAAGTCAAAAATACGTCAAGACCAATTCAAAGAAAATCCAACCTAAAATTGGTAAAGTCAAAACTGTTTAAAATGTGAGAATTTCACGAAACTCGGTTCATAAAAACCGAACCGAAGACCGAATGAATTCCATAAGTTCGGTTTCTATTTTCTTAAAACCAAATTGATTGGTTCGTTCAAAACCGAACTGTGAACAGCCCTAGGTGCATATGTAATAATTTTACTGAATAATCCCCGGAGACCCTATTTGCCCAACTTACATTTTTTAATATAATGGAAATTAGTAACCATTGATACCTGCATCCAATTGCGATCCTTTGCACGTTCTGGAGACGTCTCCGGCGACTGAAATGGAGGCGGTAGCGGATGAATCAGTTTTGGAACCACAACGAGCCCTCTCCCTACCACGAGTATGGCTCCGGCATTGTTCGCCGTTCCTGAATCAAAAACATCACATTAGACTATAACTAAGCTCAAGGTTTTATTTATTTTTTATATGTAATGCAACTCTTTCACTTACCGCAATAGTTGGTGGCGGAGAAAAGGGTAATGAGTTGTCCTTGCGCAAACCGTTCAAACCCATCCATGACACACTCGTGAGCTCGTATAATCAGCTGTAACTTGTTTCTCTTGCAGAAATCCGTCACTCGGTCAGGCTGCAAGGGTTGGTGGAAGTAAAATGCATGAACACACAATTATAGGACCGTCCCTTTGAAGGGATTGTAAAAACAAATTGTTCTGAAATCATCGATATATACAAAAACGACTTAAAATCTATAACATATTATCCTAAAGTCATCGGTAAATCCAAAAAACAAAAATGACTTAAAACCCATACCCCAGAAGTGTCTCTGTAAAGAGATCTTGAATAATAGCAGTGTTCTAAAAATCCCCGACTTGTCCAATTAATGTTCGATTAGTCTACAATTAATCCTCTATAATTCCTGATTAATCCTTCAGTTCGATTAATCCCCGATTAGTCCCATAAGGCCCTCTCCGCCCGACTAGCGCCTAGCGTTTTTTAGAACACTGAAAAATAGTATCCTAAAGTCATTGGTAAATCCAAAAACGACTTAAAATCCCCAGAACTGTCCCTTTAAAAGGAATTCACAAAAAAATAGCAACATAATATCATAGTATATGCAAAACGGATTGAAATCCATAGCCCAGAAGCGTCCCTTTAAAGGGATCGAAAAAATATTATTCAAAAGTCATTGGAATCCATACCCCGAAAGTGACGAGACCAGGCCCTCTAGCATTTGGTCTCAAACCCTCGACACTGTCATTTTCTGTAGGATCCGACCTGAAATCATCCAAATGTCTTATAAAGGTAATGAATGTGAACATATGTTATAAGACGATTGAATTTGGAGCATACCATAAGAGGTCCATTAACACTATGGATCCGGCGTCCATTGTTATGGGCCTCTCGAGCTTCTCGATCTGTTCCACCGAATGTATCGATCTTCCTATGCCACCATGCATACATATGATCTTCTTCTCAATAAGAGCAGCAAGCGGAAGAAAGTTGAACAGTTGATTGAATCTCGTCCATGCCCATATACCGTCGTTTTCTCCCTGCAAAACGATGTTTATGTTATTTATTTGCGGATTCATATCTATATATAAAGTATATGCATAACAATTGGTACCATTCTCTCAATACACTCAATACGGAAACCAAATAGCGCGTTTATGTCAGCGGCTTCATGATTTCCACGAATCAAGTGAATATTCTCGGGATACTGAATCTGTGAATCGATTCAACCAAAATAAAATCAGCTAGGCTCGGAAACGAATGAAGTTACGGGATTCTAGATTAAGAAAACAAGATCTTACCTTGAGCGCGAGAAGCAAAGTTATGGTCTCTAAGCTGTGCTGTCCCCGATCGACATAATCTCCCAAAAACAAATAGTCGATATAACTGAAAAATAATAAACTTGCATGTCAATTCCTCCAAGAACTGGTATGAAGCTACTTGTAGTGTGAAATTTACTGTCGTACTTACGTTATATCTCCCTCGGTAGAAGGGAATCCATATTCATCAAAAAGTCGCATTAGGTCACCAAATTGCCCATGAAGATCGCCAAATAATTTTACAGGAGCTTTGAGATTAAGAACGGTTGGTTCATGCATAAATATCTGTTCAGCAGCATAACAAAGCTCGCCCACTTCATAGGAATCGAGGAAAAACCTCCGATTGGTGGGAGCTTTCCAATTTCGTGGCCTAAGCAACGTAGAAATAATCTGCAAGAAAATAAAAAATATAGTAAACCGCCCCAACGATGAATCCAAAAGGAAACAAAAGTTCGGCGATGCTTGCCTTCTTATGTAATCCCTCGGGAGACCTCTGTCGGGCAAACTTTTTGGGTTGCGAAGAGTCATTGTTTGAGGGTATCATCCGTCTGCTCTCGTTTTCAAATTGATCCAACGATAATTGTCTCACCATCCCGCCCAAGTTACCGACAGCCTCTTTAGCGACTACAACCTGTATCAGCGGAAAATTATGATTTTCCGTCTTCAAAAGAAAATTCGGTGTACTATTTATCACACAGATGAACGGAACATACAGCTCGAGGATGAAGTCGGACATCTGCCTCGGTATCGCTTCCATCTGAAGTTGCTTCGGCTGCATGTGAGTTTTCATCGGACACAGATGCTTCTTCGACGGGAGGTGAAGAGGCCTGCACAGCCTGCCATACAGCGTTGGCCGCCTCAGCTTCCGCAGCAGAAGCCTCTCTGAGTTTCTCCATGGAGTTTTTGTCCATACTAGTAATCATAAGAAAATACACTATCAAAATGATAGTAAGCATGAACCCGACTTCTCATAGGGGAGAACGAACTATCATGTGGTATGGGCTACAACCAGTGTTTTAAGGATATTAATGTACCAAATATTTAAATATTTGTGTTGTATATTTAATTTTTTTATTTATGTTTTATATAGTATAATTCATATTTTGATTGCATATATATAATCATTTATTTAATAAAAATGAAAAAATATAGAGAAAAATATGTATCTAATTACTCCTCGGAGGCACTATCCACCCGTCTAGCGCCTAGCGAGCAGCGTCTTCTAAAACACTGCTAACAAATCATACCTTGTACTACGGGGCGAAGGGGTTTCTGGATCACCGTCCGAAGGTGATGTTCCAAAAGTACTTGTAGTTTGATTCATTCTCGGACTCGACAGGGGAGAGGTTCTTTCCGATGTTAATATGGGAGAATTAACATCTGATTGCAATGGTGAATTTTCCGCAACTAGAAAATCATCAAGAAGCATATCTGTGCAAAACATCAAGGAAGTGGAGATATTAGAGACGAAAAAAAGTGTATAGATTGCAAACCATAATTGACTTCTTTGTACATAATATTTACCTCCTCTGAGGCCACCATAGATATACAGACGAACACCAACTGAAGCGGCTGCATGGCGACAGCGACGCATTAGCTCCAAATAAGGATCGTAATCGGTTTGTCCCTTTCCCGAGCGTGTTGAAGAGACGAGCCCGTTTCTATCCAACCAAACTCCAGCAGCGGTGTCCAATACTATCAAAACGGAGGCATGTCTAAGAGTTAATATTTTCGAGGTTAGAGTCGTGTTTGAATCAAATTCGAACTTGCCCCTCGTGGTAATGGAAACTGGAACTACCTGATATAGCTGCTTCACCCTCTACGCTACGTCCTCCCCTAAGAACACCTCCG
The DNA here is from genome assembly GCA_036897365.1 of Geranium brycei. Lineage (NCBI taxonomy): Eukaryota > Viridiplantae > Streptophyta > Magnoliopsida > Geraniales > Geraniaceae > Geranium > Geranium brycei. The sequence goes on along the minus strand of JAYMTP010000946.1, from coordinate 12,625 downwards.
GTAACATGCAACCGAGCACCAACAAAAACCTAATAGCAAAAAAACGTCACTTGCGTTGGTCTCAGAGTTATTATGCATAGAACAGAATGACAAGAATTTCAAGATGTTGTTTCAGGAACTAAATTCTTCAAATGGGTCGTTCTTGTTTAGCCAAAAGAACTTAAAAGCAAGGTTGTAAAAAACGATAGGCGCTAGTCGGGCGGATAGGGACTTCGGGGATTTATCGGATTTGAATTTCTTTATTTGTAACTTTTTTTAAAATAAGTTATTATATATACACAATTAAAATATGACATAATATATAAAAATAATAATTATAAACATTTAGAATATAAAAATATAAATTTTAATATTTGTTAAATTCATGTCCTTCAAAAACAATGAAAGTATCTATTAGTATAAATTATTTTAATTTTTGGTATTTTATATTATTATTTGTTTAAAAATTAATTTTGAAAAAAATAGCTTAAATCCGCCTAGACCCACCTGGCCGACTTAATCCGCCCGATTATGTAAAATTGGGTCAGTGTTCCAAAAATCCCAGCCTAGGCGGCCTCCTGGCCCGATTTTAAGAACACTGCTTAAAAGTCTGTAAGTAGAGGTTTATAGTTATCACTTACTGCAGCGTGTTGATACCGTGGAGACGGAGACACGCCAGGAGCGAGAGTCCACTCCCACTGACCATTTCTATGCATAAGCAGCCCATAAGCATCTGCCAGTGGCTGTGATAATATGTATACAGTCAATAAATGCAACAAAAAACAAGTCCTAATGAAAATCGTTAATGAAGTAAACTTTCTCCCACAGTTGGAAATTTATTCGCTTGCATCTCCAACGAGCCTAAACTGTAATTGTGTAAATTATCATTGCCCTCGTCTAAGATATTCAGGTATAGAACAAAACATACCACACCCGAAGTGTCTCTACCACCACATAGCAAAAACATGCCATCTGAGCGGGCACTCGCCGTTGCATACCTACAAAGTTATGTGAATAAAATGTGTAATTTCTTGTATTAAGATGTAATTGTGAAGAAGTTTAAAGAGCCCTCTGTTGCGGGGTAGGTTAAATATAAGATTATCTGCAGCTAAGCTCTTTTTTCATTATAACCACTTTGATATAAAACAGTGTACAAGAGTCCACCATGTAAGGCGACAAATTACATGTTACGAAGAAACTATTATGTGTGTGTGATCAGTGCAGTGTACGAGAAAGCTCGGAGTACCAAAATAATCCCGGATGATGTCATGAATTTTAACAGTGTCATATCACGCATTAGGAAAATTATAATTTTGGTAAGAAAAATCTTTTGAAAGAGATTACATTAGATAATTACATAATTGGGGAAACATATATGGTACTAAAATGACAGCTTCATAACAGCAAATATTAGAAGTGAAGACCCTTCCAAGTGTGCTATACATGTCACTAAATTAAACTAATAGTAGACCCAGGATTGATGAAACAGGGACTTATTAACTCACATTCTAGCAGAAGGTCTATCACCTTCCGGAGTGAGCCTCTGCCACGCGTACGGTTTCTGAGCAGTATCCAACGCCCAAGCATCAGACAGAACTCGCTTCCCTAAAATTTTCAGAGATGACAACATGTCGATAAAAATATAAATAATTGCTAATGGAAGAAAAAACAGATAACAAAATATATTCACGGATATTTTAACTCAATTTAGCATTTAAGAGAAATCCTTCAAGACATAAGGTGTTCATGCTCGACATAAAATTCTAAAAACTCCCAAGTAAGTGTCCGATAAGTGCCATACTGTTTGAAAGCTAGCGATTAAGAGCTTTTCACATTGCAGCATAGGAGTTCAAAACTAATTAGATTTCTGAAACCACATCAGCAGAATAACAAATTACATACCGTCATTGCCGCTGACAGTCACGAGATATCTCTGTGCAACCAAGTCCATCACATGGCCATATCGAGGACCTGGACCCTGTCCTTGTACAACAACCCTACACTCACAAGAGAATAAAACCGACTAAACCCTCATTAGGATTCATCAAACTCCCGACAGATTAAAAAATCAGCATTGCCAATGTAAGCTTACCTATGCCATTTGAATTTGTCATTAGTCAAGTCCAGCACGTAGAGATCGTCCGTAGAATGCCCCGCTGGACCTATCCCGCCCTAACCGTGCACAAACCACCACAAATCAATACTAGTTCCATTTCCATGCAAAGCCCATGTTCTAAAAATCCCGATTTGTCCGATTAATCCCCAATTAATCAACGTTTAGTCCAGGTTAATCCTCTATAAACCCCGAGTACAAAACCCAGTAGCAGAAACTCCATTATTTCCAGTTCTAACTCATAATTAAATGTCTAATCACCTGAAAGTCCCGATTAATCCTTCAATCCAATTCATTTTCTGATAAATCCCCGATTAATTCCGAAAATGCCCTCTCCGCCCGACTAGCACCTATCGCCTAGCGTTTTTTAGAACACTGTGCAAAACCCAGTAGCAAAAACTCCATTATTTTCACTGCTAACTCATAATTAAGTGTCTAACCACCTGAAAATCACGATTAATCCTTAATCCGATTCATTATCTGATAAATCCCCGATTAATTCCCAAAATGCCCTCTCCGCCCAACTAGCGCCTAGTGTTTTTTACACAACATACAAAACCCAGTACCAAAAATCCATTATTTTCACCTTTAACTCATAATAAAGTGTAAATCACCTGAAAAACAACCATGGTACCAACTGCAGCAGCAGCATGAGCAGCTCTAGGAGATGGTGGATCACCAGCAGGTCTCATTCTGCAACACACAACACAAGAACAAGAACAACTCATCAACCATTTCACCAAAACTGATCTAAAACAAAACTCAAGATTCACAAAATCAAAAAAACCAGTTGGGGCTCTCAGTACTTACCTAGTCCACTTCCTGGTGAGCACATCGTACGAGTGAACTGAATTGGTCACTCCAGCCAGCCCTAGATCCCCAAATCAACAAACAAAACAAAACAACCCAGATCAAAATCACAAAAACCCACCAACCCAGAAGTGAAATCGAGCACCAAATCCACCAAAATCGAAAAAAAATTACTGATTCCAGGAGCGGCGGAGGCGGAGCCGCCCTCGATCGCGGTGGCGCCGCCGAACAGGATCAATCGAGGTCCGTGAGATTTAGTGGCGGCGACGGCGGTGAGAGTGTGGCCGCATCGAGGACCGGGAGCGTCTTCCTCGGACTCCCAATACGTCTCCAACGTTCGATACGTCGGAGCTGGGTGCAGCCATGGCTTCGAGCCCATCGATCAACGGTCCGAACCAGAGCGAAGCTTGAAAGGCCCAAAAATGGAGACGACGAGTGAGTGTGTGAGAGAGAGAAGCGAAAAAAGCGAACCCTACACAACGGGTCGAGTTCAGGACCCGAATTCGGAGGTGGGTGTGTTGAATCGTGTGCTGTGCTTCGCTGGCTTTCCAAAAAAGGTCAAAGCTTTACAGATTCAGAGTTCGTGAGAGAGGAAGGTCAATGTGCCATAAATGTGATGGTCAACTAGAGAGATAATATAAAAGAGACACTTTTTGGTCATTGAATGTATTTCATGGAAAAGAAAAAATGGGATTGGTAGAGTTTGGACACGGCTAGAGCAAGAGTGATGGAGAGAACCGGAGAGGTCCAAGAAATGGGAATTTTGGGTGTATGATTGTTCATCTTTCAGAAATGATGAGTGTTGAAAGTAGTCGTGTGCTAGCCGGTCGGAGAGGGTCTCCTAGGAGTAATCGGGAATTAATAAAATAAATAAATTAGTTTCCAGGACTTATCTAGAATTATACGTGATTAATTGGGGATAGAGATTAATTGGACAAGTCAGAGATTTTTTATAACATTGACCGTGATGGAAAAAATTATCGAATTTGACGAGGATTTGGTATACTCAGTTCGACGGGATCACTAAAACCGCCGTGTTGCTGTATCAAAAGGGTTGGGGGCAAAATGGAAATTTGGGTATGACATAATTTCTTGTGCTCGACAGGAATAAAATATTATATTCGGCGGGTAGGACAGGTTTGGAGAAAAGGGGAGGAATCGAAAAAGATGGGAGATGCATGGGATTGAACCTTGTACATCTAGCATGTAAAACGAGCCCTCTACCATTTGAGCTACATCCCCAATTGTTGATGCAAAGCGAGCACTCTAATTCTACTATTTGAGCTACATCCCCAATTGTTGATTCAAGAATTAGTAATCTTAATCAAGCACAAAACAGACTAGTCAACAGTAACAACAGCACTTAACCTTAAACTCAAAGGCCACTGAAACCAGCTCCAATTTATATAATTTATTGTTTGCCCAAACAGATCATTGATCATAATCAAAATTCAATTAGAAAAAAACATAGAACTGCATTGATGATGTGAAGTAGGTACATCATGAACTAAAGTTGATTCACAAAATTATTATCTTCCTTCAAACTCAAAACCATAACTTCCCATGAAGTTTCCAAAGGATTTACACACAAAACCATGTCTGTTTGTGGTCTACAAAACTGATCCAAAGGAAACATATTATGAAACTAGATAGTAACAAACATATAGGCCTAAAACTCTTGTGACGCTGATCCAATCTCACCCTTGCCCTTGCCCATCTTCTTCGGCAAGAGATTCTGGTGAATATTGGGCAACACACCTCCATTGGCGATAGTGACAGTGCCCAGAAGCTTGCTCAGCTCCTCGTCATTCCTCACAGCAAGTTGGATGTGCCTTGGAACAATTCGGTTCTTCTTGTTGTCCCTCGCAGCATTGCCAGCAAGTTCAAGAACCTATGAGATAACCAAAATTGATTAGAATCAAATGAAAGCTTTCAGTTTGTTCATGTATGTCTCCATCATCAATCAAACACAACAAAACCCAGTTTACATAATACACATCAACAATCCAGCATGTTTTGAAAACACAAGCCAACATTTTCCCATAAAATACAAATTAAATCTCTTTGGTTCTCTATCAAATACACAATAATCACTCTGGTTTTAAAAGGTCAAGGCAAATGGCTAAGGACCAAAACCATAACCCCAGTCAATTAGAACGGTAGACATGATTTTGATTTCTTTGGTATAAAATTACGAATAAGAACATGAGGCTTATAAACATCGAATTCCAAAAAAACACAATAATCCATCAGCTATGAAACCTCAATCCTACATTTTCTCATAAACCAAACAGGTGACAAGACTAAACAATGAAAAGAAAGTTAACTCAATTTCGTTGGTTCTAAATTATCAACTGAACATGAGGTTCATAAACAAAACCCAAACAAAACCCAATTCCCATAAACATAATGCACAACCCAGAAAACCACAATCCCACATTTTATTTTCTCAAAAAACAAACATGAGATAAATAAATAAAAAACCAGACACACTAACCGATTCAAATCACCAAACATTCCAATATAATACACAATAACCACCAAATAAGAAAACTCCAATCCCAATCACAATAACCACACCACACAACACAACCAAAACAAATTCAAATCACAAAAAAACAGATCCGGGAGCCTCCTAAACCGAACCCAAATCACAGAACACACAATAATCCACAAAAACCACGCATTTCCTCAGAAACCAAACAGAATAAAAATCACGAAAGCCCACCTCGGCGGCGAGGTACTCGAGCACGGCGGAGAGGTAGACCGGAGCTCCGGCGCCGACGCGCTCTGCGTACTTACCGGCCTTGAGGAACCGAGCGATCCTTCCGACGGGAAATTGGAGACCGGCCTTGTGAGACCTCGACACAGACTTCGACGACTTGGGCTTGCCCCTCCCTCCCTTGGTCGATCCCGGAGAGCTCATCGCGATCGATACGTACGGACACGACCCAACCCTAGAAACACCCAAATCGAAAATAGGAACCGTGAGAACGATGAATTTGGAGATCGGTGGTACAATATTATATAAGGGAAAAGGAGTGCCACGTGGATGGTTCTGATTGGTTCTAATCAATCGTCGCGGATCGCCAACGTGGCGCGATTTAAGCAATTCATTCAAACTCCAAATACTATTGATTTCGCGCTACATTTTTCAACCAAGCGCCACTCACATAAAATATCCTAAAACGACACCGTTTCAAATAATATGGTTTCGCGCTCCAACTCATACACTTGTTGACCATGTAATCAAAATGTTAAAGCATGCGCTAAAACGACGCCGTTTCAAATATTGTATAGCACATACTTTTTTGACTGTATAATTAACAAATTAATTAATACTCGTGATAATAATTTAAATCTGTTCCATTTTCACCTTTCAGAATAATAAACATTATAGACTTATAATTATAATTATAATTACAAGCATATGAATTTTATGTCTTATGGGTTCAAATAAGATTAAGCAATTGCTGGTGTAAATCAAAAGAACAGAGGAAATGAAATTTGAAGCTGAACTGGTACACTTCCATTGATGAGAAATTCCAAAAATTTACACAAGAACAGTGATCTCCTACGCTTTATGCTAAAGATTTTCGATTCAGAGAGAGGCTGAAGATTCAAAATCGATGAAGCTGAGATCGTTGGCTACATTGTGAGGGACCAAAAGCTAGAACTCCTGAGAGGCAGAGCCGATCTCGGACTTTTTGTTTCCGGCGGCTTTCTTAGGGAGGAGGGTGGGGTGGATGTTGGGCAAAACGCCGCCGTTTGATATGGTGACGGAGCCGAGGAGCTTGCTGAACTCCTCGTCGTTCCTCACCGCCAGCTGGATGTGCCTCGGCCCGATCCGTGTCTTCTTGTTGTCACGAGCAGCGTTTCCGGCGAGCTCAAGAACCTGAGGAGAAAAAAAAGAACCACAGAAGTCGATTTAGTGAAAATACAGAGGAATTGAAGCAGATGGGCATGTGAAATGATACAAGATAAAGCATCGGTTAAGAGAAAATTTAATATATTACCAAAACGAGACTTGATATCGACTGGGTTACAAGAATTGATATCACCCTACATTTCTATGAGGTTCACAAACAATACCCAATTCCTATATTACACAACAAATTCCAACATATTCCCACATTTTCTCAGAGACCAAACAGACAATAAATCAGAAAAACAAGACTCACAAGTGCCAAAACCCACAAGTCACTATGGCTCGTAGACCAAAACCGAACCCGATTCCTATAATACACAATATTACGCGAGGAAACCAAGTCCCACATTTTCTTAGAAACCAAACAGACAATAAATCACAAAACCAGACTCAATAAGTATCAAAACCGATTCAAATCACCCTCGTTAAACAAACCCACAACCCCAAGTCCTATAATACACATCAACCATCAGTCAAGAGAAAACCCAATTCCAGCATTTTCTCAGTAAACAAACAGACAGGTAAATCACAAAAACCAGAGCCCACAAATACCAAGAACCGATTCAGATCACCAAACACATCTCAGAGGGTCCAAAAACACACCTCGGCGGCGAGGTACTCGAGGACGGCGGAGAGGTAGACCGGAGATCCAGATCCAACCCTCTGGGCGTAGCGTCCCTTCTTGAGGTAGCGAGCGATGCGACCAACCGGGAACTGGAGGCCGGCCTTGGCGGACCTGGTGACGGACTTGGTGGACTTGGCCTTGCCTCTGCCTCCCTTCTTCGTGGCGGTGGTGGTCGCCGGAGAAGCCATTGATGGGTCTGGTTTTGGAGACGACGAAAATGGAGGGTGAATTTTGAAGTCTGGTTGGAGGTGTGTAGTAGTGAAGAGAAGAGGTGTGGGTTGGTGTGGTTTATATAGAGAAGCTTGGTGGGCTGTGATTGGTTGGGAGGGTTTGGCGCGGATTGCCAGCGTGGCGGTTTTGGAATGAGTTTTTATCCATTGCTTTGCTCTGGGTTTGGGGCCATCACGTGGGAGTGGGTGTTTTTGCAATTGAACCGGACATGACCTGCCAAACCGGCTGGCATTGGAATGGGTTTTAGGATTGAGCCTTGATTTTAGGGTTGTTCACGGTTTGGTTTGGCTTTGAACGGAATCGATTAATTCATTTTAAGAAAATAAAAATTGAAGTCGAAGTGAGGGAATTCAGTTTGGTTGGTTTTGGACTTGTTAGTTTTCGGTTTGGTTTAATTTGATATTGAACATTTCAGTTTTTGGTTTGGCTCAATTTGTTATGAAACGAATTTTATAAAATTCTCACGTTTTTAGATCATTTTCACTTGTTATTTTACTCGCTGATTTTTTGTTGGATTTTCTTTTAACCTATTTTCATGAAGTTCTCACATTTTTTACCATTTTGATTTATTGATTTTGGTTGGATTTTCTTTTAACTGATTTTTATGAAATTCTCACATTTTATATCATTTTGAGTTATTGTTCGACTTAAAATGAGTCAAGTATTCAAATCAATCGATTTTTGGTTCGATTATGTTTTTGTCCATTCTTATTTTATAACCCAAAACAAAACTTATGGAATTACGGTTCGATTCGGTTAGGTTGAATCAAATCAATTTGGTTGTTTTTTGTTATGTTCTTTTTCGTGTCGTTTTGGTCGATACGATTATTTTTTTTTGGCATCCCTACTTACGAGCATGGGTAGGAATGGCAATGGGATGGGTTATGTATTCCCCGACCCTACCATAATTCTCACTCTCGTGTTCGACTATGCTTGCTTCTCCCCAATTCACTCTAAATTTAAATTTAAAATTAAGTTAACAATATAATTTTAAAAATTATCATGTTAATACTTTATACTACAAAATCTATTCAAGTGCCGTAACACAAATTTATATACAGCCATATCACACAAAAATGAAATTCTATAACTAAGGAGGAGACACTTATATGATTGTTAGAATAAACAATACCTGGTTGTCGTGCAATGTAGCTAAATCAATTGAATAGACAATGAGGTTGTAACGCTAGATCAACTGTGACTGGAAACTGAACCCGTTGTAAAACTTTGTGCTCTTGCTTGTAAAATCTCGTGCTCTTCTTTATAGAACTTGTTAACCTAGTAATTTTGCAGAACCTAGTACTTCACTGGTAGAACCTGGTACAAAACAAGAGCGGAAAAGAGGAATTAAATCTGTGTCGTGGCGTTGGTGTCACTTACCAGAAAGCTATATGTCCGGAAAAACGCCCACTCGAAGAGCCGAAGGTGTAACTGGTGCGGACAGTCTCAAAAACACAGAGTTTACGTAGAACGTTCGGTGAAAAGTTGTAGAACCTTATGTGGAAATCGGTAAAACCTCGGTTTCGTGAAAAACAAAATCAGTAGTATTTTTTTCGTATATGAAACGAATGAGCAAGGCTCACTATTTATAGAGAAAGAGAAACGAAAAACAATGAATATCCAATTAATTCAAATCAGACATTTATGGGTAATTAAACCCTCGAGAGTAACCACAAAGTATTGAATTCAAATTCAATACACACTCTTGTAACCACGATGTATTGATGACCAAATAAATACATGGATCTGATTTGAAATAATTAAATAAAGAATAAAAATATTTTTCTCCAAAAATAAAGGAAGTGAATAAACCAAAAGGTCAATGGACTTGACACAACAATAGCCTAAAACTATTTATCCAACAACATTAGTATACATTAAAAAGTTAAAGGGCAATTTGCATATAACTACGTGTGTGTAAAAATCTTTTGTTCTATCCTTTTCTCCAAACCCGTCTTGTGTGTTGTAACTAGGGACGACACGAGGCAGGATCTAGACGACCATATCCCGACGAGTTTAAATATCTTGTCTTGTCGAACTGAGTATACTAAGTTGGTGTCGAATTCAATAACTTTTCTATCATTGTCAATGTTGTAAAAAAAATTGACTTGTCCGATTAATCGCTCGACTAGTCTCCGATTAATAATGTATTAATCTCAATTAATCTTGTAATCTAATTTATTTTCAATTAATATCTACTACGCATAGAACTCTCACTCTCTCCGTATCTCTCTCCAACCAACTAGCAACTAATTGATTGTAACACTCATCATTGCTTCAAGGTCTAGACCGTCCCTTTCAACCTCGACGGATGGAGTCCATTGGACTCCTCCTTCGCCGCCCTCTTCTCCAGCTCTGAAAAACTCGGCCGCATCGCCGACTGGACCCGCAACTTCAACCCTAAATATGACGTCGTCTTCGACTTCTCTGTTGATAGAGGCGACTCTTGTAATATGCGAAAACGAGCAACTCGAAAACCGTCAAAAATCTCCAAAAAACCTGTGATTTTCATAATATGAACTCGAAGTACCCGTGGGTCGTGAGGTATAGGAAGGCATAAAACATGCAACTTAATGTTGAACATGGGCGAAAACAAGCTAAATCGCGAGAAACAAAATATCGAAAAACACGCCAAGATACTCGCGCATCACTTCTTATAAATTATTTTTTAGTCAACAAGATTAGTGGCCAAATGAAAGTCTCACGTATATTGTTGGAAACATATGTGACATATAAAAAATTATAATTTCAGTATTTAGACCTGTATTTAGATTTAGTTATTCTTATACATAAAATTTAAGGTCTGGCATTTTGATCGCAAAATTGGTTACGAACAAAAGCTCGAGCTTAATCGTAGTTAAAAAATTGAGAATTTTGAATAATAATTTGATTTTGGTCCTAATTTTAAAGGAACTAATTAATTGCAATTTAGTTTGAATTCTAAAAAATCAAAAATGTTAATTATACTGATAGAACCAAACCAAAACCAAACAAGTTACAATATTTAAATTGCGAACTTTATATATCATATAGGTTATAATATTTAAACCATAACATTCGTTTTTATACTAAATTTATAATAGCAAAATTTAAGTTTTGCCCCATAAATAGAGTCTAAAATCGTCTAATTCAACCCATATATCAAGCCCAAATTAATGACTTCAAATCAATCGTATCTAATTGGTCAAAACCAAATAATTGAACTATAATCAAATAGTTCAAAATCAAACCGTCCTCAAGAATCGCGCCACTTACTTCTGTTCAGTTTGAGAACCATGCACACTCCAAAATAGTGTGACATAGAGGGTGTTAATTTTCAAGAATACAAAATCAAAGTTGACAAAAACAAAAAAGGAAAGGGGGAAACCAATTTTTTTCGTTCTTATAAAAAGGGAAACGATAATTTACTACACCTAACTACACATGTTGCACATTTTGATATCCTAACTTTTTTTTTTCTTTTTTGTAGTATTTAAACTATCAGTTTGGGACATGTGTGTTAACATAAAATAAAAATGACCAAATTACCCCTACTTGTCATTCAAATTTTCAAAAGTATGTTATTGAGACATTTTCTTCTCTTTTTCTCCTACTCATATGTATCTACTACATCGTTTTCTCCATTTTTCGGCGAGAATTGGAAGGTCTTCTCGATAACAAGAGTTGAAAGGAGGCAAGGAGAACCCATATCGCTCCTTTTTTGAGTTATTGCACTATTCACAGAGGTGCTTCTTCAGTGTCTCTTACCTTTCTTTGGCGAGCTTGGATGGTCTTCTCAATAGAAATAGTTGCAAGGAGGTAAGAGGAATGAGAATCGCTAATATTTGGACACTTTTGGATTTCAAGTTCCCACCTCCTCGCATCTCTCTTTCTGGAGTCTTCAACTTCTAGTTCAGGCTATTCAGGTGGCCCGATTCGAGGAGGGTGGACTATTTTTTTGGGTATTGAGGTTTGTAAGGAGGAGTTTTGGATCGTTTTCCTGTTCGTCTCATTGTGGAAGCTCTCAACCATTTTTTCGGCTTTTGTGAATGTCGAATTACGGGATTTGATTACGGCTTCCATGTGTCGGTGTTAAACTCCGTCGCCGGAAAGACACCAATTGTTCATGATTGATATTTGGTTTATTTTTTCTTCGGCCGATGGCGTTTTAGGTATTTCATTTATTTAATACTCACGTATTCGCACGCGACTTAATTTAATTTTGACTGTTTATGCTAACAAAATATTAGTGGTTGTCCAAAATTACTAGCTAAGCCATGATACTAGAAAAAAGGGGAAAGTGTGAAAAGGCGAATCAGCTATAATATAATTAGACATAGTAAATCTGTGAATGTCATTTTTCCTTATAAAAATATAAATATTTCTTTTAAATATTACATTGCTTTCTCTAACTGCCCTTAAACTCATCTCACTCAAAAATTAAGCTAAACTTTAAACCATAGTTTTAAGACACAGAGCAAAGAATGGCAACCATTAAGCCACTCTCAAAATATAAGCAAACTTAAATCTAACCTAGCACCTGTTACGAAAATCTTTAAATCAGGAAATAAACAAACGTTAAAAAAAAGAAGTATTTTTTTTTAATTTTATTCTCCGAATAAAAAAAGAAACTCCCATAAAGTCCCCCCTATAAATAAGAGGAAACCCTAATCGGTTCTCTTCCCCAATCTCAAACTAACAACAATGGTGGAGAGCTGCTTCAAGGTGGAGACGGTCCCCTTCAACCCCGACGGGTGGGGCCCGCCCGACTCCTCCTCCGCCGCCGCCGTCCCCTTCGCCCCCTTCTCCCGCTCCGACAAGCTCGGCCGCATCGCCGACTGGACCCGCAACTTCAACCCCAACAGCAACAACCGCAACAGCAACCCCAAAAACGACGCCGTCTTCGACTTCTCCGCCGACGGCGACCCCTCCTTACCCTCCTCCGGCGACGGCGACGCCT
>JAYMTP010000945.1:0-27678 GCA_036897365.1 Geranium brycei | reverse complement strand
GATGGGTGAGGGCATTTTAGTCTTTCCAATTCAATTCTAATAACTCATTTACCTCTTAAAGGTATTTTAGTCATTTCACATGTCAATAATATTAAAACTAACGAAATTAGACGAGAGACGCAAATAAAAATTTTGTACATTTTTAACGTAGCCAACTGGAGCCACCTGTAATTATACCCGAATGAATGTATATTATAAAGCTTGTTTTGGGTACCGTTATCTCAGGTGGGACCCACATACGCATCATCGTCATCAAGTGAAATCAACGGCTGGATGGACACTGTTGCCCCAAATACTCACAGGCGGCTCTGAAGATCGTCTCTTCGTTCGCAGACCATTTTCGTCTTCTTCGATTCTTCTTCATCTTCTCTCCGACCTGAATCCTCCTCCCCACCGCCGAGACCGTCCTGTTGTTACGGTGAGTCTTCCCTTTCCCGATCTCTCGTCTCTATTATTTCCCTTTTCAATTCTTCACATGTTGATGGAGATCTGGTTCGACATGTCCGATAATGATCTTCTTGTGATTTCAGCTTCTGGGTCTGATTGATTGTGGATAATGTGAGATGGGTTCCCTCAGAATCGACTTGTTTCTGTTTCTGTGTTTGGTTGATTATGGATTTGTATGAAATGGGTTCTCTTAGAATCGACATGTTTCTGTTTTCTTTCATGAATTGGGCGTGTTTGTTTGAGAATGTTTCAATTTGTCTTTCTTTCTGTGATTGATTTCTGAACACATGTTTCTGATTATATGTGTATGCTGATTGAAAGATGTTGTGAATTTGGGTATGTTTCATTTGATTGTGGTTTTGCACCTTAGTTTTTAGGGTTGTGCATTGAGCATCAAGGTTCTAAAACTTGGGGTTGGGGACAACTCGGCAGGCAAAAAATAAGGAGTTCTGGGAACTTGGGGAGAAATCGGCATAGCTACCAAAATGAATATCTGTTGTTATTGTTTTCTTAGTACATTGAGAAGTTTTGGGTTGAATTGGTAGATGAGGGGAGAGAGCTCCAAGGATTTGGTATTTGAACATTACGAAAACGTTATAAATTGGCTGTAATTAGTATCTAATCTGCTGGTTTGAGGAACAAAAGAGACACCAAACGCTAATGAGTTGCTTACAAAAGTCAAGCACTGGTCAACACAGGTGTCTCTTTCACTCCGATCCCAGTGCATATTGCTCAACATAGTAAATTTCGTATGATCTCGTGTTCAATAGAATTTTAAACTCGGAACTTGACATGAGTATTGCGCCGATTTACCTTATTGAGCGTAGTTGTGGAATTGAAGTCCATAAAATTTCACTTTTGAACTTTTATTATTATACACATCACAAGAGAAATCCACTTGCTTAGTACTGCTGTTTGATTCATTTCCCTCCAATCTTTTGTCCGTTTTTTCATAAAAGAGAAACTGTGAGACTCATTCTGTTGTTTCGAAGTGGGAATATTTGGTTGTTCCGAAAGAGCTGAAACCATGGTCTGATGTGTCCAATCGTGTGATTCAATATATGATCCCATTGCATATTGCTGAACATGGTAAATCTCTTATGACCTTATGCTTGTTAGGATTTTAAAATTACCTATTGAGCATAATTGTGGAATTAAGGTCCATGAAATTTCACGCTCAAACTCAGTTTTTTTTAATTGATAGTTAGAGCCCCAAATCTGTGATGAAATTGCCCAAATATGATGACAAAGACATACATAGTGGATGAATCATAGGAGAAAAGTACGTGTTTATTACTGTTTATTCATTTCCCTGTAATCTTGTCAGTTTTTTCATAAAAGAGAAATTATCAGAGACATTCTCATATCTGACAAAGAAAAAGGAGACATTTTGATGTTCTGAAAGAGCTGAAACCGTAGACGGGGGCAGAGAAAATGCAAATACATATTCAGTCTGCTTTTTTCGGTTATTGCTTCTATTTTGTCTTAAAAACCACCATCCATTCCGTCTTTACAAGTTTTTGACATTTCTCTATGAATTCACCTATTCGGCGATTCATATTTGGTAATGCAAGCGAATGAGTATGCCAGTATGTCCATGCAAAATGTGAACTGTGCCCAAGTGTTTGAAGTATGAGTTTTTACTTTCTTATTTGCCATTGGAGCTTCATACCATGATCTTTTATTTTCTTGTTTTGTTCCACCTTGGACCTTGTAGGGGTCATTGTGGTTCTGTTGCAGAGTGCACAACTGCACATCTAGGTATGTTTGGAAAAAAATTAATGTCTTAGATAAAATTAAAGGGCTGAAAGTAGATAAGTAGCAATTAGCAAACAGTAATTAAGTTTTTTTTTTGAGTTGAGGATTGTTCTTAGAATCCAATGAGTGATAAGAAAGTTTAAATTGACTGCAACTAGATATAGGCAATGTTCTAAAAAAACGGCCTAGGCGGATTTTAGAACACTGAGGTTTAAGTCAAGAGAGCAACTAGGCGGGTCAGTGTTCTAAAAATCGGCCTAAGCGAGATTGAAACACTGTTTTTATATCTTAAATATTTATTATTATTATTTTTATATAGAATACCTCATATTTTGATTGTATATGTATAAATAATTTATATAATAAAAAAATAGAAAAATACAAATTCAATTAATCTTGGAGGCCCTATTCACCCGACTAGCGTCTGACGTCTTTTATTGCATTGGTTATTGGAGATTATCGTGTTCTTATCTACAATTTGCTTTCTATATATTCTGAATTTGATGTCTCAAAACCTGGTTTTTGGAACTTGAAGCCTTGAAATGTTTGTGCGCAGATCTTTGGAGACATTAAGAGTTGGGAGCTCAACTGAAATGGCTTCAAGGCGCAATGTTCGGTATAGCCCGCTCCCGGACGATGATGAGGATTATTACGATAACATGAGTAGGAGGCGGCATGATCCGCGATTCGACTATTCACCGAAGTCTTTTGATAGAATCCCATGGAAATCAATTGCTCTTGCACTTTTCTTGCTGTGTCTTGGATCATTGCTTCTCTTTCTTTCGTTCTTCATCATGACGGGCCATATGGGAGGTGATCAGTCCCAAGCCTACGGCCTTTTGACTTTGGGAATCTTTACCTTCCTTCCAGGTATGTCCAATTCCTTCCTTGTTTTGGATTTTCATTTTTACTTCTTCTTTCTGGAAACTAAGTCTGCTAATTAGTAATGTCATCAATTCTCTATGTTGTTTCATGTTACTTATATGCATTTCCATATATTTCTCGTTATTTTGTTCAAGGAGAATTGTAAGAATTTGATCTATACTATCCGATTTTTGAAAGAAGTATCCATATACTATATTTATTGTAAACACTACCCATCAACTATTCTTATTTTTGCAGTTTAACAAAATCCGTCAAAACAGACGGAGAAAAACCACTTATTCGGTCACGTGACCTCTCATTTTTGGAAAATGATGGGTTTGCCCTCTAAACGTAAAAAAAAACAAAAAATATATATGTTGATGCTGTTTTACAAAAACTAAAATGTTCCCTATTTTAAATTATTCTTTTATAAATCCGATTATGCAATAATGATGTCAATATGCAAGTTCTTACTATTTGCAATGGTATTTTCATCTATTCACTTTATTTTGAACAATGCCATTAACTGTGCAAAAAAGGATAGTTGACAGATAGTTTTTGGAATAAACGTGGTTTACACATGCTCCTAACAAAAGTCAGATTGTACACGATGAGTTTTTGCAATTATTCCTTTTGCTTATTATGAATAATTTTGTCTCTTTCACCATTTATCATCATATTATTCATCGTTATTGTTATCATGATCATAATTTTTTGAAATTTCTGATTGACATGGATATGTTAAAGCTCAATTTGCAATTCCGATAAGTAAAAATAAGATCAAGCTAGGAGCCTGACTGGTTGAGGTTTTTCTAGAGAAAGCTAAGGTTCTAAGGATATATCTTCAACAACTTAGTCTTAGCAATTATGATTAGGGCTATTCATGGTTTGGTTTTGAACTGAACAGTCGGTTTAAAAAACTAAATTCAGAACCAAACCGTTAAAATTTGGTTCAATTCGGTTTTGAAGCGGCTAGTTTTGGTTCAGTCTGGTCGAATTTATGTAAACAGACTTTCAAGATTTTTTTCCCCATATTTTGGGCCTCATCTGACATTTTTTTGTTGGTCAAATATTTTTAGACCCATTTGGTGAACATCGATGACCTAAAACAGTTACATGTCCAAACTGATCAGTTTTTTTGGTTTCTTATAGGGTTAACTTCTGTGAACCTGATTTGAACCGTTATAGAAAGTGAACACCTGACAACTATCAAATATGCATATTTGCTGTCTGGATTACGTCATCAGCCATATGTCCGGATATTGTTTTTGTTAATCATCCGATTTTTCTGCTGTTATGATTTTGTTGTTAAGACTAATCATCCGAATGATTTGTTTTCCATTCTGCAGGTTTTTACGAGACCCGAATAGCGTATTATTCGTTCAGGGGCGCGAAAGGGTACCGGTTCGCCTTGATTCCTGATTACTGAAGCAACATCTGCATATTTTTGCTGCTAATGTTAGTTTATGTCTGTCTTGTTGCTCTTCTGTATCATTTACAAAGTAAAACTCAGAATTTGTTGTATAGAAATGCATGATCCATCAGCTTCCTTATATACTTGTTGAAGTCATGTAATGGTAATGAGTGTCTTTATTTGACTTTTTGCAAAAATTAAGGATGCCTAATTTTTTATGTACACACTCATTTTGGGTGATACTGTTTTTAATACAAAGAGTACACAAGTTTAAGATGTTTTCCTTCAAATTTTACATTTTGTTTGGCCTTTAAAAGCATTCTTCAGAGTTATATGCAATTTATGAACCTTAAATCTCAACAGTATTCAAACATATTATGGGGAAAGTTAATAAACAACATTTTAAAAAAAATCGTTAGTATATTTTTATTATTTTTAATTTGAAGGCAAATTCTAATTTTAAATAAGTTGATAAAAGTGCAACAAAACAAGTTGAAATTTAAGAACAGTAACGAAAAAGAAGACATATGATTTGCAAAACGTAAATAGTAAACTACACTTTTTAATATTATTCTTAAAATTAATTTTCAATATAAAACATAAAACTTAACAAGTCTAGTCTACATGCTAGTATTGCATCAAAATTAAAATGTAATAATTTTGTTACGTTCAATTTGTACCGAATCTAAACTGAAAATCAAATCGAATAGTGAATCAATTAAAATTACTCAAAAAATAAAAGACTTGATTGAGCTCATAAATCAAGCCTGAAATGAGCTTGATTCTAATTGAAGAATCCTTGACTATTGAATGTATTATAACCGGCCTGATTTTATCCTGAAGTCTCGGACCTAATTTTCAATAATTGAGAAAATGTCTGATTTAGTTATGTCCAATACTAGACCACACAGCTTGATTAATTGTACCATAAACACCCTTACATCCAATAATTTGTGAACAGTTCAAATAGATACTATTATTTTTTGTAGGCACCTCAGAAATATTTGTTAACATTCGGTATTGGTCGGCTCCTAATTTATTATTTATTAATAGTGTAATATCCTAATGGATGCAAATTAGTTATCTAAAAATAAATCATCATCTAAAAGCAAATTTGGAGTTCTTATAGGGGCATTTATGTACTTTCATAAATCGCAAAAAGTAAATAAAAAAATGAATTCATGTTTCTGTTCTCGATTCTCATTTCCCAAACTTCGAGAGAGAAAGAGAAAGAGAAAGAGATCGTTGAAAGAGCTGAAGCCATAGAACAGAGACAGAGAGAAGAGCGAATTGGGTTCTAATTTTTGCTTTTCCGGTTCCTTCTTCTCCAACAAAGCCCTCAAATTTTCGAGCTTTTTTGTCTCTGTAAGCTTCTGCATTTCTGCCCATATTTATCTTCGTATAAATGTATCTGTACATTTGTTGATTCGTTCTTTTCTATGACAATTTGGAAGATAGTGATTGCTTTCTAGGTTTTCAATTTTCTTAATTTTGTGGGTTTCGATTTTGAGATCTGTTCAGCTTTTGGTTCAATTGGGTTGTGGAATTGGGACTTTTTTTTTCGTTGCCATTAGAGCTTCATTTCATAGGGTTTTCATTTGTGTGATTGGGTTTGGATTTGAGGATTCTATTGGTTTCACAATATTTTTTCTAGTTCATTCATTGATTCCTTTACGTAATGGGTTATTGGAAAAAAGAGGAATTTTTTAGGCTCTTGCTCCATCTGGCAATCTGTACTATTGTGAGGAAATTTTGCTTTTTAAGCTGGAATTTGTGGGGGCAGAGGAAATTCCTAATCCGAAAATTGAAGAAGCTCTAATCTATTGATTGATTAAATAGATAATTAGCTGCAATTAGGGTCAATTTCTGTTTCTGTTTCTGCTGTAGCCCATGGTCAAATTCTTGTAATTTGTGTGGTATACTGGTTTTGATTGTTAGAATTGTTGATGCTGTCATTTGTGAAAATTTTCCGTTTTAAGAATAACGGGATTTGTATACTTCATTATATTCTTACCGCGAAACTTGATTGGATATGTGTCGCACACGGTTTACTTTTGTCGGCTCTAGAGGGTAAAATGAATTTCATGCATGCAGACATTCCCCTTTCTCCAAAATGTTTTTTTTTCGCACTTCATTATTTAGCTCCCAATCATTTGCAATCTCAGAGTACATTCAGCGGTTTTGAGTTGGGAAGGGGGTGAAAGGACAATAAAGTGAGCATTTTTGGGGAGGATAGCTTCAAAAGCAAGTTTCCATTTGGATAGGTGACTAGAGAGAAGTGGAAATGAATTTTGTATATTTGGCTAACATAATTTCTGTACTTATTCAATATTTGTGACTTTACCCTTACTGGCAATGCAAATCTTGGATTTCGTCTAGGAGCAACATTTTTATTTGGCGAAATCTCCTTCTCTCATGAAGTATCTCTTTATTGCACACATTTCCCTCCCCTTCTTTGCACATATGCAGAGAAATATGATATTGTTATTTATTGTTTACCCCAGTTTTGGTAATTTTAAATTGATGTCAACCAATAGGTAATATGATGCTGTTTTATGTTTTATGTTGCTTTCTTGTACAAAAAAGAAAAGTAATACAATTCCTTCATTTCCCTTATTTTCCTTAGACTTCCTTTTCCTGGGTCAACTGTTAGTCAAAGGGTGTTCCTTTACCTGGAAGTTCTGTTTCTATACGCAAAAGTGTCTTATTATTCACACACATTTTCCCCACAAGTATGATGCTAACACTAACATCATAGCTTTCTTGTGTAACCCATCAATTTGTTCCTTCTCTTCCATTTTGACTTTCTATCTTTAATCATGCATGTGGAAAAGGAAAAATGGATGGATCATCTCATCACCGAGGAAGCAGCAACGTAGACATGTTTCTACCAAATTACAAGCTTGGGAAAACTCTTGGCATTGGTTCTTTTGGTAAGGTGAAGATTGCAGAGCATGCATTGACCGGACACAAAGTTGCTATAAAAATCCTTAATCGGCGCAAGATAAAGAACATGGAAATGGAAGAAAAAGGTATAAGTAGCATTTTCAGATGGTGATCATATATATAATATTTATTATGCGGTGTGCTGGTATTTCTACTATCTCAGGCCACGTCCAGCTTCTATCCTTCGGTGTCCATTTTACAATGTGGACACAGATTCTTTCCTCTCTAATGTTTCAATACAATTGGTTCACTAAAGTTTTAGATTCTGTGACAGAATTCCCATGTATATTTTTATCTGTGTGGTGCGGGCGTGATTTTGTTACTGATGTTTACTAGGTGTTGTTTCCTTTTATGGTCTTGTTTGGCGCAGTGAGAAGAGAAATCAAAATATTGAGACTATTTATGCATCCTCACATAATTCGACTTTATGAGGTTATAGAGACGCCAACTGACATTTATGTTGTAATGGAGTATGTGAAATCTGGAGAGCTATTTGATTATATTGTAGAGAAGGGTAGGCTGCAAGAAGACGAAGCCCGTAATTTTTTCCAGCAGGTAAGAGTATGTTATTTATTATGCTGTTTTTCCTACTAGTTACTTCCAATTCTAATGTGTGTTACATGTGAATTCTCTTTTGTGTGTAAGCAGATCATTTCTGGTGTGGAGTACTGCCATAGGAATATGGTGGTCCATAGAGACCTTAAACCAGAGAATTTGCTATTGGATTCCAAATGCAATGTGAAGATTGCTGATTTTGGTTTGAGCAATGTAATGAGGGATGGCCATTTTTTGAAGACAAGTTGTGGAAGCCCAAATTATGCTGCTCCTGAGGTATTATGAAGTCCTTTGCAGCGTAATTTAAATCAAATTGCTACAGATTTGGTTATTTTCTTCCATATTTCGCAGGTTATTTCCGGGAAACTGTATGCTGGGCCCGAGGTAGATGTATGGAGTTGTGGTGTTATATTGTACGCACTTCTTTGTGGTACCCTTCCTTTTGATGATGAGAACATTCCCAATCTTTTTAAGAAAATAAAGGTATTTCCGAGTTTTGTAAATTCAACAGTTCTGCACGAATACTAATGTACATTCATGTTAATGGTATTTATTTTCAGAAATTTCGGTACTTTTTGTCTTTGTTATGCTAGTTTATTTTTTTCCTTTTTACGTATTGCCAATATTGACATCTCGCCGATTGCTTCGTTAGAAGTTAAAAATCATGTCTTTCTTGTTTTTGTTGTTGTAAATTCTAGTATGTGTAAGTTTATTTAATCGCTTTTATGTCAAATTTACAGTTGACTTGGTTGATTTTTTGTTGTAAGTTATGAACTAGATTTTTGCTGTCATCTCATCTGTGACCTTACTTTGGCCGGAGTTTAATTTATTTTTTTTCTGAAAATCTTTGTTATTTGTTGTCAGGGTGGGATATACACTCTGCCCAGCCATTTATCCCCTGGTGCCAGAGATTTGATCCCAAGGATGCTGGTTGTCGATCCAATGAAGCGAATGACAATTCCAGAAATCCGTCAGCATGCATGGTTCCAAGCTCACCTTCCACGTTATTTAGCTGTGCCCCCACCAGATACCATGCAACAAGCAAAAAAGGTTCGTATTGTAATTCTTACCTATTTGGTTTCTCATAAAGTTCAAAAGTTAGCTTTCTTCATAATACAGGCTAGGTTATCTTTGATATTATTTCGGATACTTCTGTCATCGAGATGTTTTAATATATATGGTCTCATATCACCTCCATATTGACTACGTTTTGAAGATAAAATGCATAAGCTTTATCATACTTCTGCATTAGCAAGCGATACCAATGTAGTGCCGATAAAAAAAAAGTAATACCAATTTAAAGGCATACATTACCAACAATATACAAAAAATGGTTAAGTGATTTAGCAAGTAGCATAAAAATATAGATATTGCCAGGTAACATTAATTAGGATATCGAATACTTGTAACACACTCATCTAGTTGTAAAAAAGTGAAACCTTTGAAACATCTTCTTTGTACTTATACTGAATCATGATTTGCCTAAGGAAATTGTAATGAATAAAACTATTAATGTACCTGTTGCAGATTGACGAGGAGATACTTCAAGAAGTGATTAAGATGGGCTTTGATCGGAACCAATTGGTCGAGTCTCTTCGCAATAGAATACAGAATGAGGTTTGGACTTTTAAACCTGTGTTTGATTGTATCTTGTTTCTCCGATGGTGTCTAACTAGCTGCGTATTTCAGGGTACTGTTGCATACTATTTGCTATTGGACAATCGTTTTCGTGTTTCCAGCGGCTATCTCGGAGCCGAGTTTCAAGAAACCATGGTAAGCTTGTTTATCCTTATAGATGCCAATGCCATGGTGGCGAAAATTTCTTACCATATGAAAATTGTACTCGTGAGATCTTCACAAGTCTACAAAAGGGTTTAATGACCTTAACCTTTACATTTGTGGCTTACCAGCCATTTGGGTCTTGATCCCTTTTAGTGTCTACACTAATTTTCTCGAACTTTCTGTGAAGAAAAGTTTTTTTTTTTGCAATAAAAACAAACTTCTGTATGTGGATTTCTAGGATGGTGGTTTCAACCGTATGCATCCAGGAGAACCTGCTTCGCCCATTGCACACCGCCTCCCGGGGTATACCGATTACCAAGGAATAGGTTTAAGGCCGCAGTTCCCGGTTGAGAGGAAATGGGCTCTCGGGCTTCAGGTTAAGTTTCTTCTATCCTTTTCCATTCTTGTCAAACAATGTTCCCGGGCCGAATCAAGCATAATTTTATCAAAGCACGGCTCGACTCGACTAAAAAAAGTATTGCGGTCGAGCTCAGCCCGGGCTCGAACAAAAATCTCAAGCTCAAATTCGGCTCGACTTGGTTCAGTTCATTTAATTTTCGTTATATGTCGTTTATATATATATATATGATTAAATATTATATTTAATTATAATTAATTAAATACCAAACAAGCCGACTCGCGAGCCTATCGTGCCTTAATAGGACGTGCTCGATCTCAGCTCATTTATTAAACGAACCTAACCTTGGTCTCAAATTTGCCTCGAGATTGATCGTAACAAGCATGAGTTGAATATTGAAACAAGTCGAGCTCAAGCAGCTCGTAAAAGGCTCGGCTCGTTACACCCCATTTGCAACTTGTTTTGATTGCTGCTGCTATAGTAGTTAACCATGTTCATTATGTATCTCTGCCATAACTTTGTTACAGTCTCGAGCCCATCCTCGTGAGATAATGACTGAAGTTCTTAAAGCTCTGCAAGAATTGAACGTCAGCTGGAAAAAGATTGGGCACTACAACATGAAGTGCAGGTGGCTTCCTGGCGCTCCTGGCCATCGTGAAAACATGATTAACAACCCTGTCCACGGTAATCACTTTTTTGGGGAGGAATCCACAATTGTTGAGAATGATGGTGCTGCTAAGTCGCCAAATGTTGTCAAGTTTGAAGTTCAGGTAATTACTCTTCCATACTCTTTAGTCACGTTATCACAGAAAAAATAGAGTTGTATGGAATAATTATGAAACTAATACTCCCTCAGTACTAAAGTAAGTGCCCTATTTTCCTAAATTGGATGTTCTAAAATAAGTATCCACTTTATCGATAATACTTTGCATGGTATAGTTAAGCACATATGGGCATGATAGCATTAACCCCACTAATCCTTAACTTTTACAAAAACAGATACGGAACTTATTTTGAAACAGAGTATTTACTTGGGCAAGGTTGAAATTCATCGGGCAATAATTTTGACCTTGTTACCATATCTTTTCCAAGAGGGTGTTAGGTATGTGTTGAAGTAAAAGGCCCGTGCGTGCGTGAAGGGAAATAAGCCCTATACGTGCAAACAGTGTTTTAAAAAACGTCAGATGCTAGTCGGGCGGAGAACTGGGGATTAATCGAACAAGTTGGAGATTTTTAGGACACTGCGTACTAGGATGAGCGGGAGAAATTAAACCCGCATGGAAAGAAATTGAAAATAATGTGATATATAAAGGGTAGGAACAAACTGAACTAATAAGGTTGACATCTTAGTTGTGGAGCCCGACCCGATATATATGACCCAGTTTCATGGTATGGGGGATTATATGCTATGTTCAGACATGGATTTTTTGACATAATTTGTATCGTATCAATTTCATGTAGGGATGTTAACCTATACTGTTTGAGGCAGTGTTTTCCCTAGCATTTCCGTGTATATATGCTATAGTATATCTCATTTTTGCGGTTGGGTTACAAAACTCGGGATAGATAATAATATGCTTTGATCACGCGTAGATATTTTAACAATTTATATCATTGTCACGTGTAGACGCTAGACTGTATCGTGCCAAGGTAGTGTTTTCACGAGCATATCGTGCTATATCTCACTATTATTGCTGTTGGTTTACACAGCTGTACAAAACCCGGGAGGAGAAGTATCTGCTGGATTTACAAAGGGTTCAGGGACCGCAATTCCTATTCCTGGATCTTTGCGCTGCCTTCCTTGCGCAGCTCAGGGTTCTTTGAAGCGAGCTAGCGAGTGCAACAAGAAGACTTGTGTCCGATAATTATCTGTGACACCTGTGAATAATAAAAAAAGAAAAGAAGAAGCTTACAGTGTAAATATTCCCTCGATCCAGGTCTGAGTCTTCGCTGCTTTCACTCTCGTCTCACTTTCTCTATGCTTAAGTCGTCTGTCGGAGAATTAGCTGTTACTGAAAGCCAGTCTCCGACGCTGGTATGTCTGAGGTTTTGACAGTCTACCGTGCTAATTAGATCGTTTCCTGATGTTGCTCTAAGTTCGACCAATTTTGAATCACTACTTGTAACGATTAACTTATGGTGCAAGGTATCGATTTTTGCTGTCATTTTCGTAATGGTTTACTTGTGAAATATGTGCTCGCAAATGTCAAGCATTAGAGAGTATTGGTATCCCTATGACTTTAGGGATGACAACGGGGCAAGTTTCTTCTGAACTCGAAAATTGTTCATTTGTCTCAATCACAGTTTCTTTTATGGTAGGCAATTTGCAATATTATTAAAAAAAATTAGAGAAGTCAGATCCTGAACTAGTAACCAAAACCCGAAAAACAAGAAAGAGAAAATCCACAGAATAAAAGAAATAGGAAGAATCCTTAGCGGGATTCGGCAGCCGCTGCGAGATCCCAAGCATTCTCCTCCACTTGATTTTATGAATATATCTTTAAAAAAAATTTTTTTCTTGCCAGTCTCAGTACTAAAAAAAATTACTGACCTGATTGTCTTAATCAGGTCAAGAACACGAGTCACCATTTAACATATTTCGAACACAATGATTTCTAAATTTAAAATGGACTTTGATTTTGATGCCTTTCATTATGATCTCATGATTCGTTAACAGTCTTTTAATATATCCAACTATTGTGTGACCCCTCAAGTCAATAGCGTGAATAAAACAGAACCGAAATAGAAATCAAATAATTATAATAATGGGATCAATCCAGCAATTCTTAACATACAATAATACACTTGATCTTGTCAATGTCTCAAAGTTCAAAAACAGATTCTTCTACACAGAACTAGAATTCAATCAGATATTTCTGGGTGCAGATGGGAGGAAGATCAAGAGAGCTCCAAAGCAACAGCTCTCCATCATTGCTTGAGGAATAAGGCAACGAACAATCATTTGAAATCTCATCATCTTGTTTCATCTCCTCTCTCTCCTCAATTTTGTTGTTGCATACCATTTGGAGATCATCACTGAATTGCTCCCTCCTTCCTCTCAACTTCAAGCACTCTGTGATCCCATTGAACGCGTAGAGAGAAGCCGAGAACTTCCTTTCATATTTCATCCTCTTCATTGCCTCCCTGAACATTGCAGGCTCTTCACCCCCGCGACACGCTTCTGCTTCTGCTTCTGCCTCCACATTCTCCCCAATCTCTTCCGCGATTGCGAAAGGCGAGTAGTAGCCTCCCATCCCAGCCTCGTCCAAGAATTGGAAATCAAGAGCCTCTAGCTCATTGCTCTCCTCCTCCTCGCTCTCTCCCCCCGAATTGGTGCTCTGGGTCGTCCGATGATCATCGTGATCCGAACCCATATCAGCATTGTCAGTAACACCGACAAAATCATCAGGATCAGTGAGAAAATCCGCGAATAGGGTATCTGAGAAGTCATCGGTCAATTCGTTATCTCTATAGTTGTTATTCTGATCAGCCATAACTGCAGGTGTGGGGACTGAAACCAGTGACCTCGTACTTATTACATGAGGTTTCTGCCAGTTCTGTTCATTGTCTTGATGCTGTATATGGCTACTCTGATCAATTTCGAGGCACGGGCTGTTTCTGGCTCTGAGTCTCTCGAGTAGGAGGTTTGTGATCTTTGGAGGAAGAGCGGGAGGCAAAGAAGAAGATGAAGAAGAAGACTGAGGGCAAGGCCAGAAGTTAGTTCTTGTGTTGGCGCCGCGGAGCAAGCAAGCAGCCTCATCATAGGCTCTTGCAGCTTCCTCAGCAGTGTTGAAAGTCCCCAACCAGACCCTTATCTTCTGTATAGTGTCCTTGATCTCTGCAACCCATCTCCCGGATGGCCTCTGCCTCACTCCCACGAAGCGCTTTCGCGCTCGCTTTGGTGCCTCCTCCATGGTTGATTCAGGACTTGCCTTGCACTCCACACTTTCACTAGCTTGCCTTTTTCTTGCCATTTTTTAGACTTGGTTTGTTTGTGTGTTTTTTGGTTATGGGGTTTGTGGTTGTGTTGTGGTGGAGTTTATATATGTGTGTGGGAGGAGAGATTGTGTCAAAGTACAGTGGAGAGTTGAATTGGTCTTTGGTGTGCCATTGAGTTGTTTGCTAAGATATATTTGTTGATTATTAAGTTTTGGAGTCAGATCACACCATTTGGAGGTTTTCTGTATTTTGGGTTGACTTAGTCTTCTATGTGACATCTCTGTAGAAAGTATCAACACTAACCTATATCTGAGGTGAATTCCTGATTATGTTGTATTATGTAATTTTTTATATCTGTGAAATGCAATAGTTCTAGCAAATTCACAACATTGCAGTGATCCATAAAATTTTAAGAACATTTATAGTCACATGAGCTTTTCTGTTGAATATTCCAATATTTGTAGGAGTATAATTCTATATGTTTACCTTTTGTTTACTCCCTTGTAAATTTCATTTATAGTATGACTCATGTAAGAGTTTAGTTCTAAAAGTAATTGCTATTTCTCTCTAATCTCAAGTCGCACAAGTATATACCTAATTTTGTTATAATACACCTTGTAAAAGTACAACTCTGCACATGAGAATGTTAAATATAATCAAATAAAAAGAAGGAAAAGAGAAGTGAGATCAAATAAAAAGAAGGAAAAGAGAAGTGAGAGTCATACTCAACTAAAAATATTGCCATTACAATTGTGAAGCTCAACTTATTATACACAATTGATATTTTAAACGATGAGACTTGTCGGTAATGCTTTTCTTGTCTATTTTATTTTTAGATGTAAATGAAGAGTGCGGAGAGCGCAACGAACCTAATGAGAAAGGAATCAGAACGAGTCACTTTCATGAGTCATTTTACGTCATAATCACTCCCTCGAAGAAATTAGACATTGAAATCATTATGTAATTGCCATTTGATAGTGAAGTCAATAAACAAACGACAACTAAACTACAATGCCCAACCATTAGAAACTAGTACAACCCACAAAAAAAACTAGCATAGCCAATAATTTAAAAGTACATCTCAATCATACCTTAGTTTTTGAGATTCCATGGGCATTTTGTGACTGGTAAGAAGGAGAGTGATATTTTTGGACATGCTGTAAAATGCTATGCATTTGTGAAGCAATGTAAATGGTTAAACACTATGCACCAAGTAATATGTTTAACACTTCCAAATTGGACCCAGTTAAGCAATAAGCTTTCCACAAAACAGTGTCAAAACATATAGTTAACTAAGGGGTGCTCATGATCTTATTTTAAACCAATTTGGTTTAAAATGAACTGAATTGAACATTTTCATTTGTAGAAACGGAAATTGTTAGAATTTTGTTAAGTAAATTTTATTCGAACTGATTTTCATGAATTTTGCACATCTTTGCCTATTTCTGACTTATTTTTTCTTTACTCAATATTTTTAATCTCAATTGTTAAAGATTTATGGCCTACAATATCTCAAATGACAAAACTGGTTGGTTTTTTATTTAATTTAAATTTTTAGCGATTTTACTTTTGTAAACCAAAATTGAACCGATTCAGATTTAGTTTATCTTTAAATGAACAAAAATAAATTGATTCTATTCAGTGTAATTCGATTTAATCAGTTCGAATATTTTGGGAACAACCCTATTGTTAATTGTTCGACAATGTAAGCTTTATCCAACAAAAGAAAGATACATACTAATTTCTAATGATTGCAGCATTTCATATGACCTATTAATTAAACTATATGTCTAACACTGAGTATAATATAAATATTAATAAGGGCGCACTCGGCTACAAACTCATGTAGAACGTCCAAACGTCCAAACCATGTAGCATTTTCGGATCTGAGATGCGCGCTGTCTCAACGTGCGACACGTGACATGGTCTATCATATTCTATAACATCGCACTACATGTTTTACATGACTTCAATTTTACACAAGTCCAGCATGTTCTATAACATTGCACTACATATTTTACATGGTTCTACAACATTGTACTACATATTCTACTGAACGTTTTTTTTGTAACTTATATCTCCTCAAATATAATATGTACATTAAATAAATAAAAACCCAACTGTTAAGCATTTTAGAGAGATAGATGAGACAAAGAAGGGGTCAATGGCCACTCTTGATCCTCCACTTGGAGGACCCTGCAACATATCATACTCCTCTAGGAAAGAAGTACCAATGTTGAAACAGTAACTAAACTAACTAAAACAAATGTAGTTTTTTATATTAAAAAAAGAGTAGATGCCCCACTCGAATTCAAACATTTGATGTGTCAGGTAAGAGTGATCATCTTGACTGATTACACCAACCTCAACAAGTGAGCAAAGAGACAAATTGAATATTAATCACTTGTGACAAACATTTTTAACTAAAAGTTAAATATATTTTTTCGTTTATTCTTAATTTCAGAAGCTTTTTCGCACTTTTTTAGTGTTGATGAGGTAGAAAATGCCTTTTTATGCCATAGTACACAATCTCGTAAAAGTACTAATCAGTCAGAGTTGGTATTCTAGAAGTTAATTAAGAATTAATTAAAAAATAAATCAGGTGAAAAATTAATTGGGAATTTTTACAGCAGTGTAACACGTTTACAATTATCACTAAACTAAAAAAGTGAACAGAATCCTAATTCAATAACCACAGTAAATAAAGGAATAAACCTATCTTCAAAAACAATAGATATGGTCCGAGCCTCATACCGTTGCAAACTAGCTTTGATTTACATTAATCTACAATAAAGCAACTCAATCAAACACGAGATACACAAGAATTTTTGCTCTAGTCTACACTATTTTCCATGCCACTATCACAACTTCACAATCTGACACACCTCAAAATGGCATAAGCAAAAGTTCATAACAGACACAACTCACGAAATACTGTATTTTACACTACAGAAGAAGAGGCACACACTTATTCTCTAAATACACAATCAAGGTAGATGGTGAATCAATTATCACATACTGAATTCAAGCCTCGGCCGTGTGAAGAAGAGGAACGTTAAGCCCATCCTCGCTTTCGTCGTGTTTGATGGGCAAGAAAGCCGGATCTTGATAAGCAGTGGCTAGTTTATCGTAAAATTCAGCCATGGCAGGGTCTTTCTCGTCTTCTCTATCTTTCTTTATCAAAGACTGCAAAATATACACAATTTAGACTATATAAAGAATATAACAGCTTTGTTGATTAGAAATGCAATAAAATTGGGAAGACAAGAAATCAGCACATTTGACATAATAGAAAGAGTAAATTGCAAAAAATTGTCCTGACATGAGCTTTTCAAATTTTACAAAAAAGTTATCCTGAACTTTCATTATGGCAAAAAGTGACCGTTTACTTGCCACTTTTTTGCAAATCGTGCACATTTATCCAAAAATGTCATCGAAATCAATTTTTTTAAAATAAAAATATATTTTTTCAACTTCAGCTCGTCAGCTTTTTTATTCTTCGCACAACATTGATATCATTCTCTGAGACTTCAAATCTAGACGAGTTCGAAGTAAAGAGAAAAGCTGGCGAGCTCGAGTTAAAAACATTATTTTTATTTTTATTTTTCAAAAAATAATAATTTTAAGGACATTTTCGTCATTTTTTAATAAATGTACACATTTTGCAATAAAAAAAAGTGGTAAGTTCACGGCCACCTTTTGCAAAAATAAAAGTTCATGACAACTTACTGCAATTTACCCTAATAGAAAAGAGGAAGTAGATGGTGTAAAGCACTAAATGCAACTGTATATCATTACTTGATAAGCATCGTGGGTACTTCACCTATAAACTTGAGTTTTTAGGTGAATTAGACTATAACATGGTACCGGAGCTTGGTGTTTCGCAATCTCAAGCTTTAACAACAACAAAGACTTATAACACAGTGTCATTATGTCTTCGGATTATTTTTTTAAAGCACATTAAGGGATTCAAATGCTTAGGGAATGAAATATGATTTTTTTTATCAGCGAGAATTAAATAACAATATTGCCGGCATGGAGATTGATATCAACGACCTCATGCAGTCTTGATAGGGCGATGAAATATGTTAGTAAAAGAGAGACGACTGAGAGATAATAATCTACTATCAACAAAATTTGACGGGGATATCTTCTTGGAATAGGGAGATCAATATGCGTTTTTATCGGCAATGAGTAGAAAATCTAGCATAATCCTAACCTAGGTTAACCTCTAACCTAACCCCCACCTGCTCCTGGGATTCGAGCACTGGATCTCACCCAGCAATTGTTCTCGGTATAGTTTATTTTCTTTCCTCTCAAATTTTCCCAGCTCCCTCCAATCAAAGACTTAATGACTTAATGAGAATAAGTTTAAATTGCAGGTTCGAAGCTAGAAGTTCATAAAGGTATGGGTCTTGAGCATGCAGTAACGTGTAATGGTGTTTATACATACCTCAGCGGAATAAGCTTTGAATATGGGTCCGTAACGTTTTTGGCAGTACTCATTGAAAAGAAGCGTGAGAATTGGAAGAGGAATAGCTAAACTGGCAGCTAGAGGAAGCTCTTTAAGCCCAAATACCCCAATCGCAATAATCTGCATCAGTATCAAGGAAAAGATTGTTGAACCGTGCACAACCGGCCAAAATCTTCCACCCGTTTCATATTTGGATTTGTAGACATTGAATAACTGCAAAACACAAGGAAATGCAAATTTAGTAACAAAGTGAAAAACCCGAAAATTTTCATAGTTAGGGAAGCTGAAAATATATGATACAACACATTATAGAGCTTTGAAATGTAAACACAGTTTTGCACGCCCTCGTGCATTCTTAACACGATATTTAGAAGCCATTGTTCAGGGGGAAGCATGGATAAGTTCCATAAGTAACATTTAACATTAAACGATGTAATGAGTTGAGAAATAAATATAAAGGCGACCTCACCTCGTTACGGTAGACGATATATCCCAGGCAATAGTAAACCAAAAGGAAAGGCAGGATCAGGGGAGCCAGGAAGAAGTATGTTATACCGAGAAGTCCAAAGAAGAGAAGCCTGGGAATTTCCTTGTGGTAAGGAACTGGTGGAATTTGGAATTTATCATTTGTATGTCCACAAAACAGTCTTTTTATCCAACTGATAACGAGGTTAACCAGCTGACAGAGTTGAGACGAGAGGCTGGTCCATCCAGATGTCACGACGTATGAAATGAAGAACGATGCCTAACCAAAATTCCTAAACAGTTAGAGCCAATATTTAACACCAGAAATTCTGGACTTACTAAACCACAATTTACGTATCAGATGTTCACAAAGCATAAACCCGAGAATGCATGGCATACAATCAATTCAAACTAAACGAACTAAAAAAACCTATTCTAAAAAAACCTAGTGGCTACCAAATATGAAATCAGGTTGTTTTTTGGGTACAATACTGAACGAGGAATGATAGTATCACACGAGCCCAATTAATTCACACTGCCTCGCCTCGAATGATGAATTGAATTAAAGGTCAGCATAATCCCATCCGCTGTTACTTCAGATTATTATGAACTACCAGCCATTTATTAGGGAGCAAATATGCTGTCAAGATGCAGAGGACAATATAAGGAATATTGTCGCATAAAATGTAAGTGAAATTTCCAGAATTGTTATAGGGAACATTATTAAAGTAACTATAGATGTCCATGCAACTACTCATACAAAATAGCTATGGCGTTCTCACCTGCCCTGGAACAGCCTCAGCCAGCACTGATGGAATCTCCTTGGGATGAAGGAAGACATCAACCTGATATAGAGCTGTTCCTGACAGTACATTTGCAAAGAAAATATTCCATATGGTAAACCACAAAACCTTAACGCATGCACTTTTCTCTATCTGGCTGAAGGAGGTATATCCTTGAATAGAGGAAAGTATTATCATGACTGGAGGTACGCGAGATAAGAACGTCTGGAGAATAAGACTAGGAAGATATCCTGTCACCACTTCACTGACAACTGTTCTGCAGCCCAAAAGTTCCATGTTTAAGTTTATAGGCTTATAGCTTTAAGAGGGTCCTAAATGAGTAGATAGAAGATTTTACACTCTTAGTACACACTATACAATGACTTTTAGTATCCGTTAGATTTGGACAGTGTTTTGCCTTCACTTCTGCAGATTCAAAGAGAAAGTAACACGTGTATGTGTTTCGACTGAAAAAATAGTAAACGGAAAAATAACATATATAGAAAAGAAAAAAAATTCCATATTCACAACAGATGTCAATGACAAGAATTGAGAAAAAGGAGTGAAGAATGATGACCTAATAAACCACATACGATCAAGTTTAATTCTGGCATAACAAGATGCAAATAATGATCGAGGGATTCAATCAATATTTCAGATCACTATTTTACTTATGGTCCAAAATCACGAATAAATCAAAGTAATCTTACATCTAACTATGATGCATAGATATTTATATTCTATATTCCACTAATATAGTTATAACATAATAAGCCTCAAGACAATATTGTTAGCATCAGCAATCCTCACAATAGGATAATCGTATCTGTCATTTGTCATCTTGAGGTATGGTTAATATTAGCCACCAAAGTAATTAAAGAGATGTATTATGTGTGTGTGTGTGTGTGCGCATGAGAGAGAAAGAGAGCAAGAGATTCCAGGTTTGTGAGGTTTACTAATTAGCTTGTTCATCGGCCTACCCTGAATAGTATGCACAAATATCAATAACCAATTTTTATTTTGGTTAAAATTTGACTATTTATGAAAGAACTATTAAATATTTACTTACAAACTTAATATGCCTTCCAGGAAAGGGAACCATGTCTCCAACTGAGTCAGATTAGCAAGACCTTGCACTAACACCACTGGAATGAGGAACAGAATGGTGAGAGCAATACAAGCAACAAAGACCACCAGCTTGCAGACCCATCTTTTCATAAATGATTCAGAAAAGAAAGGCCAATGAACCTCCAAAGGTTCAGGAGCTCGCTCAGTGACCCACTCGGTAGGATTGTTCCCTTGTGGCATGTGTAACGCAGCTGCAGCACTAAACCGTGATCTGAATGAAACAAAGGCAGCTGGAACTTCCTAATATACAGCAAAAGCATGTTAGAACAACAAAATGTGCATGCAAATTACTATCATTTAATATTCACTTATTTCAGTACAGAAAACTGTCCCTTATCTTGAAGTTACATATTATCTAAATGACTCTTCTTTTTTATCTCTTTATTTGTCTCAGTCTGTAGCAAAGTAAAATTTTACCTTTAGAGATTGCCTCTTTCAATTCATATTCATGTCTGATATAAAAGCATATGTTTGTATCATTAAAACATGTTTCAGAGGCATTCAAATAGAGTACAGACTCGGTGCTAGGATCATCTGGTTCTAAGTGTTAGGGACAACAAAAAATTGTGGTACCTAACTCACAGCACTGTAATCATCCAATAAAAACATAAATAAGCAACCAGAAAACAGATTTTGAATTTGAATTTGGATTTGGATTTGGGAAAATATAGCAGAAAATTATGGATTCAAAACCCTCAGATCAATGATACATCAGAAACCATCTTCCGAATATCATTCCTACACAACCTAAACTGTTTGCATGGATTAATATATCCACACATGGATAATACTAGCACATACCTTTACTGCAAATGAAGTTTGCTTGATCATCACATCATCTTCTATATCCTCCAACTTTTTTTCATAGTAGTTTACAATATTAACTTTGCGTCCAAAGAGACCCAAGAAGCCATCGCGCTTAAATTTTGTATTACTATCATCCCTCGATTTTAAGTCAGTGATCTTTCTGTAGATTTTACCTGCATCAGCCTATAATTGACAGCCATACAGTTATAACTATTCATTGTTGCAAATAAAATAAAAGGAATACTTCTAATTTTAGTAGATGGTTATCTTTTCTACAGTTACCGTCCTTTTGGTATAAGAAGAAACAAGGCCTTGTGAACTTCACAATATATGAAACACCACCAAAATATTTTGAATCTTTGATACAACTATTAAAATAACAAACATCATATGATGATAAAGAATGTCAGAATTCAGAACAAATTGGAAAAGGAAACGGAAGATCCAGAAACATCGTGTTTCCTTGCCCCAATCATACATATTACCATACACTGGTTGTTAGAGGACTTAGGGGAAACAACAGAAACTATTCCAGGCCGGCTACATGAATCCTTTCGCAGACTCCAAGAACTACTTGGCTCGTATTCTCCTCATCTATCCCGTTCTATGCAATGATATCTCATCTTTTAAGCCGAGCAGTATCATGTCTTTTCTTTCCATGTTAACTTAGGTCTACTACTGCAGCTTTTAGTTTTTCCATACCACTTTACTTCCCATCTAGTTCTACAAAATCAAATATAGTGATTGTGTGATGCACTTCTGAAACTTAGTCCAAGAAGTATCGGTGAAAGATCCAATTGCATTGTCACCATCTAAACAATTACCAAGATGGTTACTTATAATTTATATTTTGACAACTTAACCAATTGACGCAATTAAACTTTCAAATGTCAATTAAAAATGGATATATCAAGTTTGAGTAACTGAAGACAAAAAAGTGCAGTACAGTAAGCGAAGCTTTTAGTTTCAAAATGAAGAAGATAACTTTACACGAAATGCTTACAATGAGACCTTGAAGTCTGCCTGTTTTACGAACCACAGTATGTGCTAGATAAGTAGACGGATAATACTCTTTGAAAAAGCTTTCAACAGTTTCACTAAAGCTCTTCCCGGATACGACAGGAACGTTTCGAACTAAAACTGTAAACTGATGCGGCTGAGGTTTGGATGCATGGAAGTATGCAATTCTTTTTGAGGAAATATACCTGAACTCCTGCATGATGTATAGTCATAACCAAGATGGATATATCATATATGTGGACGCCAATATTCAAGAATGAACTAGCAAAACATTATGGGTTCAGATAGGCTAACTTGCTTAAAATAATACTTACATAATAAAGAAGATAGCAGACCACTCCAGTGAAAATATATGCAGCACAAAAGTGAACCCATAACCTTCAGAAGATGAAAAAAGCAATGAGCAGGAGTATGAATTAGCAGTAGAGTTTCCCCAAGTGCAAGCTGTGACACAAAGAAATAGGTCCTATCATGTCCATCTAACCAATGATTACGCACCTTTTTGAGCCATTATTAACATTTGAAATGCTGAAGGACTCCAAAGACTTTTTTGTAATACTGGGAATATCATCAGTTGTTTGGTTTCCAAAATAATTGATTGGAAGAAGAACAAAAATCCCAACAATCCCAGCAAAGGCAAATACTCGTAAGCTGTATGCATAAGAAAAATGAATGTCAATATGATAAATGTGACAAGGAGTAGCAACGAAATAAATGTGCATACAAGAAAAAAATATTGATGAAATGACCGCAACGCAAACTGAAGTTGTCAACAAAGGGGAGTTCATAATCAGAAAAGAAACTTATATCATGCTGAATAAGACTCACAAATGGAAAGATACAGTCCTTGCTCAGGTGAATTTAGAGCAGCTCAAAAAGCTTTATGTCTCAAAACAGAGAACAAGATAATACTAAATAGCAGTAACATTTTTTAAAATACCAGTTCAAGACGGTAGCCATCAGTTCTACTACACAGGACCCACAGAGCAGTCCGAATTTCCACTCTGGACCATTTCAAGAATGAAATTAACCATTTCCCCAACATTATTCAGCAAAGGGGAAGCTCGAATTTCCATGACAACCATCTATTACAGCACTTTGAATTGATAATATGTCACAACAATTCCATGGACCGACTTAATCTACCCAGAGGACAAGTAGCCAAGACCAAACTCTTGAGCATAACCATAATTGAAGTTTGGCTCAAGCCCAAGTTCCGTTACCATATCTTGACTTACCTCACAAGTCATGCAATTTCAGTGAATTACTTTAACGATCTTGGTTTTAAGCTGAAAATGACCAGATGCTGTTTAAAAGCCAGTCAGACACTAATTTTGATAACTAACTTCCCAAATGGCATTAAGTCGCAATCTCAATCCTGTGGACACAACCCAATTCACAAGCAAGAAAAAAATTTCAACAAAACAATCAAATCTACAATTTCAATCTATAATTTACTGATACCTTCCAATTCAGCTTCTACTCAATCTTGGTTATCAATCAAGAGAGCTAAAAATACAATCTAATCTACACAATTCAGAGTCAGAACCCAACCAATTCTACTTGAACTCTCGATTTTCAACTATTCTTCTTCTCTATCGTGCAATTAAGAGCTAAAAGGTAATCAACCACCCATCAAATCTCTCACACACCTAATTACTCAACTGATTACAAGGAAAACGAAATTCAAGTAATTCAGAATCTAATCTACATAAAAGAAATTCAACTAATTCAACAAAAAATACAATGTAATCTACATAATTTACAATCAGAACCTAACTACCAATTCTGCTTAAACCCTCTATATTCAACTATTCTTCTTCTCTATCATGCAATCAAGAGCTCAATAATAATCAACTTCTCATCAAAATCTCCACATCAAATCTCTAACACACCTAATTGCTCAACTGATTATTAAAAAAAACAAAATTCAAGTGACCTGAAAATGAAGATTCGCATAAAAAAAAAACTTCCCACAATAAAAGAATAAAATCTACCATTCCAATCCAGCTGAGACCTTCCAATTAGGTTTCTACTCGATCTTGGTTATGAATCAAAAGAAGTAAAAATACAATCTAATCTACATAACTCAGAATCCACAATTTACAATCAGAACCTAATTACTAATTCTGCTTAAACCCTCTATTTTCAACTATTCTTCTTCTCTGTAGCGGAATTAAGAGCCAAACAGTAACAACCTCCACATCAAATCTCTAATACACCTAATTGCTCAACAGATTATGAAGAAGAAAAAAAAAAGGAAATTCAGGTAACCTGAAAATGAAGATTCGCATCAACACCACAGCGTCCAAGCCCGCGTTCGCCAGAAGTTCGTCTTCAGTTGGCCTCCAGGCGCGCATGACCCAACCTGCCGTCGGCAACAGCCTCTCCAAGTTGAAATTCCTCCGCCCCTTCAAGTTCTCCTCCTCCACCAGCCGCGGCGCGTACACCACAACATTCCCAGGCTGCTTCCGTAGCACCGAGTACAGCACGAAGAAGAGAACGCAGAGGCCGAGATTGATCCCCACCGAGGTCAACAGAGCCGACAGAAGCATGACGATTCTCTTGAAGTTGATCGGAGACGACGAGCTGGAGAGAAGAGGTTAGGGCTCAAAACCTCTCGATTGACTCGAATGGGAGCAGAGAAATTCACGGAGCTGTAGCTGGAGAATCGGATGTGGACGACGAGTTCATTGTGAGAGAAATTCACGGAGCTGCTGCTGGAAAATCGGATGTGGAGGACGAGTTCATTGTGAGGAAGATGATTCTTCCGAGACAACAAAACGAAGCAGCAAAACGGATCGAAGAAAGTAGAGTCGAGTCCGCTCAAAATCGAGTATGATTCTTCCGATACAAACAAGCTCGGAATCAGAATCGAGTGAAGATGAAGAGATTGGCGCTCTGGCACGGATCGGAGCAGCGAGAAAATGGGAAGAGGACGAGGTGAGTGGAAATGGCGATTGTTGCTTTTAATGCCGAATTGGGAAGTGTCTTTCAGTGCCAGTGAAGAGAAGGTTCTTTTCGAAACGGTCGACTCTGGATATTTATTTATTTATTCTCTAACTTTTGTGGCCGACATGGCTTACACACAGTTAAATAAAAGTTATGGGAACAATTACACTAAACCCCATATCTTATTATATGGGGTTTTTATCCAAAAGAAAAGTTGCACTGTGTATTGCGATGTGTTTTAGTTAAGCGTTGTCAACAGGGGTGTCCACGAACTCTCGAGTTAATAGAGGTAGTCTCGTAAAAGAAATGTTCGGCTTATGACTCAGCTCAATACTCAAGCTCGATTCAGTTAATTTTTAATAAAAATATTTACTAAAAATTAAAAAAATACTAAATAAAAAATATAATTAATTACAAAATAATCAAGCTCCAAATTAACTCAATTCAATTTGCTTCAATTCATTTCATATTAAATATTCATTAAAAGGTAAGAACATATTAATTAAATATTAAACGAGCCGGCTCGCGGACCTATCAAGTCTTAAAAGGTCAGGTTCGAGCTTGACTCGTTTATTAAACGAGTCTAACCTTGAGCTCAAATTCAGCTCGAGCTCCAATATAACGAGATCGAACCGAATATTTAACGAATCAAGCTCGAGCGGCTCGTTAAAAACTCAACTCGTATACAGCTATAGTTGTCAACAATTATACCGTGTTTGTTATGTTATTGTTTAGAGTTAATTACAATTTAATCGTACTATAGTGTCGCGTTTTAAACTTGAGTTCAATTAGCCATTCTATTCAGTTCACTTAGTTTTCAATATAAATACTCATTAAAACATAAAATAAGTATTAAATAAAATATATACAATTCATTAAATACTAAACGAGTCATATCGAAATCGGCTCAACTTGATTCGGTTCGTCTAATTTTAATATAAATATTTACAGAAAATTAAAATATACTAATAAAGATATATAATCAATTTTATAATAAATGAGTCGGCTTGCAAAATTATCAAGTCTTAACAAGTCAGGCTCGAGTCGTTTATTAAACGAGCACAATCTTAAAGTCGATTATAACATGTCCGAATTAAATATTTAACTAATTGAGATTGGGCAGCTTTTTAAAACTTGGCTAGTTTACATCTTTATAGTTACAATTACAATGTCATTGCACGTTAAAATAAAAGTAAAAATGTTGGGCAATGAAATTATTCGTATACACTTTAAAAAATATAGTAAATTAATCTATGATGACTTGTTCCTCCAGTAACGAATAAAAAACTCTTTGACATGAATCATCAGTTATTCAATTGAAGTGTGAATCACCAACTGAAAATATATAGTCTAAATAAAATTAAATTGCAATATATAATTCAACACAATCAAACAAAAATTAATTAATTTTTATTTCATTTTTCATCCCTCCAAGAAAACAAATAAATTGAAATAATATTTATTTAATTTTAAAGATTGAAACTTTATAAAAGACATGTGATGAATTTTAATCAGCTTAGGACATATATTCCGACACCATCACTATCCCATCTGATATTCTAACACCTTGTCTTTTCGTTATATTAAATTAACTAAAAAAGTTTGGTAGATATAACTAAATTCCCAAAACGAAGAAACGTCAAGTGAGTAAGGTTATTTTTAAACCTTAGTTGATATGTTAAAATCAAAACAATAATATAAGTTTAGTACTCACAAGACTTTTGTCTTAAGGAAAAAAAGTCAAGAGTAAATAATTGCGCAGTCAAGGTATAAGACAACGTCGCTGTTACTAAGTTAACAACTGCGCGCTTGGTCTTGTGCGCAGTTAGAACGTAACAACTGCGCGCTTGGCCGTGTGCGCAGACATTAGTTAACAATTGTGCACATATTATGCATGCGCTTTTTAGATGGTGCGCAAGCTTTATGGCAGTGAGTTTTAAAAAAATTATTGCAGGAAATTGGCATCCCAAAATCCAATTCCCTGCAA
>JAYMTP010000944.1:0-27680 GCA_036897365.1 Geranium brycei | reverse complement strand
GGATAAATACCAATACCTATTACGGGTAGAAGGATAGAAATCGAAACAAATAACTCTCGTGGCCCAGAATCAAAAAAGGGGGGGTTGGGGCATTAGTCTTTGTTATATGCAGTCCAGAATAATTAACCTGAGCGGAGATATAAGAGTAGAAGTAAAATTAATGGCGGAAACTATTGTAAGTCAATCTAATTCAATCAAAAAGTTATGACCTTTGTCGTCTCGTACCCAGCAAAAAGCCTCACAAATGGCCAATGCCTCAATGATCACCAGATCTAACCTTCCCAGTCCACTCCGGCATTTCACTAACCGCAACGTCCACGAAGAGTCTCTTAGAGCAAGGCCTAGGCCGTATCTCCCCATATCTGAATTGAGAGCTCCATCAACGTTAATTTTGAATCACTCCCGAGGTGGCTCGCACCACTGAGACGGATGTTGAATACTCTTTTGGACCTCTCCGCCCTATAGCTTCAAATTTTCTCATTCTCTCTTGTCTCTATAAGCAACGTGCCATATAGAGCTCGGGTTAAAAGCAAGGCCCTTTCATATTACATCATTTCTGTTGTTCCATGTTGCCCACCAGATAAAGCACATCAACATGAACTTATTCTTAGGCATGTTAGCACTGAACACATGAAAATCCTTTAAAATTGGTTAATATTATAAGATACAGGTTATATAAAAACTAAATTCAGAAAGTAGCAAGTAATGAGTTGGCTGAATTGGTAAGGCTATTGGAGTGGAAAGGAGAGGGTATATGACCAACACAAGTTGGGCCAAGTGGTAAGGAGCTCACTTAACACATGTGAGGTCCTGAGTTCGAATCTTGATACATGCTAGTATAGGATGTCTTCAATTATTGCCGATCAAAAAAAAAAAGAAAAAAAAAGGGTATATGGTTCAAATCCTGTCAGATAACTATGTTTTCTCAGTTTCATTTCTAATGGAATGTTCCAAATTTTCTCGCCCAATTAATGTGTATATTGTTTTTTTTAAATGTCTCAATTGTTTAGAGTTCTCTTCCAAGGATATGTTTTTACTTTGAACTATAGGATCTTAAAATGTCCCAATTGCCCCTAGTCTTAAGTTTTCTTTTCATTTTTGTAATTGATGGTCGACATTTGATGATCATTTAAATTAATTTTAATTCTTCACAAACTATAATAAACAACTGAACACAATTTAAAATGTCTAATGATATTATAATTTGTAAGAATGTCCAACTTTACAAATCAGGTTAATTAAACCCCTAAACCCCCAATCATCCTATATTACACAATGATCAATTACCAACACACCCAATACCAATTTGCCCCCAAAGCCAACCCTTTAATTCCCCTTAAGAACAGCGACCTTAGGCAAATGTCACGGAACAGAAGAACGGGCCCACATCCGTACATGTTCTCGACCGAGAATGGTCTCCACGGATGTCATCGAGATGGATCCGAATGGTTTTGGGCATATCCGTGGACGCGAATGCACGTTGAGCTAGCCAGACGGCCCAACCCGATTGGGCCTTGCGGCCCAATTGGACTAAATGACCCAATTTTAATATGTCTTGGGCGAAATTTTATAGAATCTGGAAGAAGTACCAAAGACTAGAAACCTCCATGGTAATATCATGGACATTTTCAAAGAATACTCTAAAATATACATGAAAATATAAATATCTAAGATATTTCTAAGGATGGATCTAGAGAATTAATCCGAGCCATCTATTTGGATAAATCTTGACCATCCATTAGGGGTTGGTTCAAGTATAAATATGATAGATAGGTTTATTTGTAAATCATCCAAGACTTCCTCTAAACATTGTAAAGCTCTTGTAACTCTCTCTTTTCAAGTATACAAACACTTAAGAAATTCTCACCCTATTTCCATCTTCGTTCAAGTTCTAACTTCTGCACACGGGTCTTGCTATCGGGATAGCGAGAGTCAGGCTAACTTAGCATGAGCATACGAGTTGCCAACATGATTGAGTGTCGCACGTACCGCAAATATTTTAGGATAGGGTATTCGGGGCGTGACACAAACCTTCCTTTACAGTATTGTACTGTTTGAGCGCATACGGATCGGCTTCGAGCACCGACTTGAAGATTTTGAACCATCCCTTCATCCTCCGCCCTCCTTGCCCTGGTTTACAAGGATTTTCAAAATGGTTCAGCAAAACCTCGCTCTATTTGGCCCAATTTCTTATCTCCTTGAACTGATCCGGCCCGATCACCGTTCCTCCTCGAGAAGGGCCCCACTACAGTGCAATCTGATCCGCTACGGTGAATAGTCGGAAGGACTCACATACAGTCACCACAATGGTGAACAAATGCTTCTTCACGGCCTTCTCGTTTCCTGCCGGCTTGCAACGCGAGAGCACATCTACGGTTTCGTGGAGGGCATCTGCGGAAAGAGCGGTATCATACTCCCCAATCTCTGTGTAGTGGATGAGAACGGGACAGATCCCGTTCTCATCCACTACACGGATCTATCGGGCGCGGATCACAATGCGGAGTCTCCGAATGAAATCGGCAAGACTCTCGTCCACCAGAAATTCAAGAAATACTTCCGCCGTTGTAACATACACATAGCGGAGAGAGATATAAATCAATAAAATCAAGAAGCCACCAATTTTCTAAAATGTCAGTGTGAGTACCATACAGAGAGGAGAGAGAGATGTAAATCAAGAAAATTAAGGAGAGAGCTTTAAATGCTAATTAGAGATTAATTGGAAAATAAATTAAATTAA
This sequence comes from Geranium brycei, assembly GCA_036897365.1. Taxonomy (NCBI): domain Eukaryota; kingdom Viridiplantae; phylum Streptophyta; class Magnoliopsida; order Geraniales; family Geraniaceae; genus Geranium; species Geranium brycei. Next base: position 24,943 of record JAYMTP010000944.1, on the reverse strand, counting down.
AAAATTAATTAAAATTAGTCGAAGATTAATCGAACAAGTAAACGATTTCTACAACATTACTTCTGTTTATGTTTAGAAACTAGTTGGTGTATTGAAAAATTGTCTCATATATCATGTAATACTATGCATTATGAGACTGTTGGCATTGCATGAAAGTCGAATTGAGCCTGTTTATTGAAGCTCGTCTTGGCTAGAAAAAAAAATGTTCATCCCAAACTCGAACGAGTTGATATAATTACGGTTGGCCCAAAAAAAATATAGTTAAACATGAATTTGGCTCTCTACTTAATATATTTTTTGTTACCAATGTTGTAAAAATCTCCGACTTTCTTGATTAATCGTATGAATTCTTTAATTTGATTTATTTTTCGATTAGTCCTTAAACGAGCCTCTTTGTCCGACTAGCGTTTAACGTTTTTACAACAATGTTCGTTATATATACATATATTAAAAATAAAAAAATTATAATTATTTAATTCCTAATCGAGTTGGTTTGTAAATTTATCAAGATTTGATAGCTTGAGCTCGAATTTATTTAGTTATCAAACAAACTTAATCTTGAATTCAATTATAACATGCACAAGTCAAATATATAACGAAATAACTCGACTCAATTTGTTCACATCCTTACTATCGAATCCCATCGAAAATGTCTCTCGACCAAGCTGGCCACTTAGGCGAGAATTTTTACAACACCAACCCAATTTTATGTAATTGGTCGGTTTAAGTCAATTTGGCGGATAAAGTCAGATCTAAGCGAGTTTAGACAAAAAAAAGTTTAGAAAAATTTATTTAAAAAATAAAAATGAAAAATACTTACAACTAAAATAATTTATAATAATTTGGTACTTTCATTGATATATTTATAATTTATGTATATAAATGTAACAAATATTAAAATATTTATATTTATATTATATTATATTATATAATTCCTTTTTTTTAAAAAAATTCAACTTTATTATCCAAATAAGGCTAGCAACATGGCGAATAGAACAACGACAATATTCGATGAGAGAATACATCCACTTGAATCCCCGAAACAGGGAAGATAACAACAAACTTGTCTAACATCGCATCCAAGCACGATTCGGTAGCAAATATAGTAGTAATAAAATGTTGAACCAATAAGATCACATATCAGAGACAAGACAACTCGACCCATTTAGCATAATGCAGAGTCACGACCTCCATCTTGAATGGATGGAAAAACCCCGTAATCCTGGTGCAGAACGCTTCAAACAGGGTTCCTCGATAACCTCGTAGTCAAATCGACTTGAACCAGTTAGCATTATGCAGCGCCACAGCCTCCACCTTGAATGGATGAAGAAACCCCGTGATCCCACTGCAAAACACATTAAACAAGTTTTTTCGATCAACCCTGTAATCAATATCTTCACTCCAACGATGGTGATCAACATCTCTAGAGAAATCACGAATTTTTAATAATCTAAGCTCTTCGTGCTTACCAGGGTCAGCCCATCGACGTTAGAGAACCCTCAATCCCTCCCAGTACCGAGCCATCAAGAGATTGAACACCGAGAAAACAAACAAATTGAACTGAATGAAAAAACCAGCCAGACAGGGATCATATTCCGCCGTCCGAAATTTGTCCCCTGAGTCACCACGACCGTCAACCACACCCAAAACGCCTTCCGCAGGATTCCCAGGACGAACCCTACCTTCCCCTCCCATATTCCGGTAAAAAATTGCCACAACTCGCAAAAATCGTCCATCCTAGCACCCGAATCCGGACAAAGCTCACCTGGAACTGTCCACATCTACCAACACTGCCGCACACTGGAAAAAATCGTCACAGAGGCGAACGCTCTCAACATGAAAGGGAAAAAACCCTACATAGCCATGTCGAAGACGCACCAAAAAACAACTGCATGCAATGGAAAGACGGAAAACAACCGCACGTGATTTAGGGTTAAACCCTAAATATAATATAATTCATATTTTAATCATACATGTACATATATATTAATTTTATTTAAAAAAATTGAGAATTACGAATTCTATTAACTCGGAGGCTTAGACCAACCGACTAGTGCCGATCAAGTAACAGAAACGGAACTCTCATCTTTACAAAGGCCAGAACTCAAAAAATGTTATCCATTTTCATTGTATTGTTTGAACAAAACCAGACAATTATTATACAACTTTTATGATCAAAGCATCAGTATGACACAAAAAGCTACAAAATTTGAGGGCAAGAGCTAATCTCTGAAATGATCAGTTCAAACCAACATGTTCAAAACCAAGCTGAACCAAACCAAATTTTATAAAACCAAATCGACTCGAAACCAAACCATGAACTGCCCTAGAACTCCCATCATTACAAAGGTCAGAATTTAATCTCTCTACCGACTTATATTAACAACCTAAACAAAGAATCGACTCGTTTACATCCCTAAACAAGGACTCGAATCATAACAATAATATCTCTCATTTTTAATCTCTACACTTATATTAAATCAAGTAACAAAGATAGAACTCCCATCTTTACAAAGGTCTGAACATAAAAAAAAATATTATCCATTTTCATTTCATTCAGTGTATTGTGGAACAGATCAGACCATTATTATACAGTTTATATGATCAAATCAAAAATATACCACAAAAGCTCAAAATTAGAGACAGAGCTGATTGAAATTATTGACTTTTTAGCATCTCTGAAGAAAAAGAATGAAATGATCTAATTGATCATCATGTATATATGATGTGTGAAAAATGGAGGGTCAGATTTTTAAGTCCAAACAGCTTCTAACCAATCAGATGTGTACTCGTAGGCGACAAATGTTACCGCTCCAGCGGGTGCGGCTTTCATAGTCGACGGAATGATGCCCTTGTAAAGTCCGGCCCACCCCTCCACCAGGAGAATCCGGCGAATGGCGTCAAACATGTTCTTGTACGCGTCGTGCTCGACTCGAGCCCCGTACTTGGGATGCCTCTGTAATCCCTCGATCTGTTCACACCATTGAAATGAAGAAGACGGTATTATTCTCAAATATTTAACATGACGGGATGGCAAATGAATTTGCTACCTAGATGTATAAACAGAGTTCTAAAAAAAGCTAGGCGCAAGTAGGATAGAGAAGGCCTTATGGGGACTAAACAAGGATTAATCAGAAATTAATCGAATTAAAGGATTAATCGGGACTAATCATGAATTAATTGGACAATTCGGGGATTTTTAGAACCCTGACTATCAATAAAAGGTTTTAAATTGAAACAAACTGAAAACCGATAACAGAAATTAGAGTATGCTTTAGTCTTAAGTTTTGATCTCAGGCCAAATTAGACCTTACTGAGCTTCACTAGAAAGCATTATGGACTAAAACTCAATTGTAAGGCAGTAAACAGCACATAGTTTCAGCCTTCAATATTATGTTTGTTTTACCCGTTTTGCATATAATACCAAAAAATAATGACAATAAGGCAAACAAGCCCACCAGAACGGTACATTTACCTGGAATCGTTTCTTCACCACGTCAAGTGGATGACAGACAAGCTTTGCACATGTTCCGGCTAGTAACCCACACACAAAAAGCTGAAAACTTGAAAGGCTGTGATCTACATCAGTTGATATTGAATTGGAGAGCCTGTAACGATTCCATGTCTAGAATAGCAAAAAGAAATGCATTAACATAAATATAAAAGAATTGTTGATGTAGCTTAAAGCTCACCGAGTATGCCTAGAGTGAAATTTTCAATCGTTTGTTTTTTTCCTGTATCTAAATGGGATTTATCTTTTCTTTATTTTCCTGTGATAATGTTTTTCCTCATTCTTTACAAGTGATTTTAGCAGGTAACATGGGAATCATCCAGCACATATTAATATATTATTTAAGAAGACAATTATACGTGAAAAATTAGAAGCTTACCACAGTCCAGCGCTTAAATGTGTCATATGTTCCAAACTGCAGACCGGCATAAGGAACGATTTCAACCAGCGTTGGCGACAGTCCAGCATATATACCTCTGAAGCCACGTGTCTTGATTATATCAGCAAATGCAGACCTCATGGTTGGATAAATCTAGGTAAATACCATGAACTATTAATGAAATACTCAACTAATCAAACACAAACAGTCAAATTCAAGCTCAATTCAAATCCCATGCGCAAAAATAATAACCTCACAACTGAACATTATACCAAAGGTGAAATAAATGGTCTTTACACATATTACTCTGCAACTGTATATAGTAGAAAAACTTCAAGTAAATATTACTTTTTCAAGATCACATCATTTATTTATTTTAAATGTAGCGAATCTTCAATATATATACACAAATGTTGAACCAAACTTTTAATGGACACCAAACCAGATTAGTTGAAGCCATACCTTTGGTTCACCCTGTGAAGCTAATATGGTCCGTACGAGATCAAATGGATAAGATCCAACAGTAGCCGCACACCCTGCTAATGCCCCACTTACATAAGACAAGTAAGGGCTTATACGAGAGTGATCCTCTACATGATAAGAGAAGAAGAATTAAGCCATGACATGTAACATAGTGGCATATACCAAAAAAGAAGAGGTAATAGCAATGAGTAATTCCCGGTGAAATAATTATAACTTTTGCCGAGAACTATTTCATAAATAAAAATAGAAACTATCCATAAAAGCATGTAGGCAACTGATACTGGCAACAATTTCGGAAACAAATATAGGCATTTAGTACCATTTTTATGTATAAGCTAGAACTACAATATCAACTAAATGCATAAAAATAAAACATTTGCCCCAAAACAAAGTTCATTCTATTTGCCAAGATAGACTACCACTCTTGAAATTTACCTGTTCTAGAAGATCCACTTGCTATTGTTTTCAATTTGTGTAATACTGCAAACTGTATAGCTGTGTATGGCATAACCATAAGTAATGCAGGGACATTCCCACGCCAAAAGCCCTGTCATAAGTTGTTGAGAGAAAAGTTTTAGGAAAACTAAGTAGAAATATCCAGATAAAATTAGTGTCGTGAAATGACAAGTTTCACAAAATGGTCAAATTAGTACATATATTACAAAAGGTGAATTGGATCCCATTCTATCAATTCCAGACAGATTAATGCACACTTAAGATACAAAGAAACAATATCTTTTAAATTGGTAAATGCGTGACGAAAGGTGAATCCCAAAAGAAACAATTGCATTTCCATAAACAAATTCGGATACATCCAAAACCAAAGTTTCCATGTATGATGTTGGCTTCTTTACATAGACACATATACGATATTTTATCCTATAGAAAGGTCACAAAGTTATGCCAGACGATAAGAGGACTAAAATTCCACACGTAGATCAAAAGAATATTCCACTTCTTTTTGAAGTTTATAACTAAGCAAAGACATTGAATCTGAACAATCAAATTGTAACATCAATAATCAATTACAAGTTCTCCATTACAGATAAGGCCAATTAATCAAAGAAAAACATACTAAGTCCCTTGCTAAGAGCTAAATCCATTCAATATGTTGCTAACAAGTAACACCCCAACAGCTATTGACAAAATTTTCAATTAATCAAAGAAAAGGTTTAATGTGTCCTAGAATAACTGACCAGGAAGTGAAAAAGAATTAATACACAACTTTGTGAATCAGTGTCAAAGAAATCAGAATCAAATTTAGAAATGAGTCATTCATACCGGTAAACCTTCCTCTCTAAATATATCCTTTGTCGCTTGAAACATTCCTGTGTATTTGGATGTTCTATGTAAATTTTGACGAACCAAAGCCCATGAAGTTGTGGGCTCCAGTTGAACCTGTCAACATATACCAATAACAAATTCATATAAGACAAGTTTCTGAAGTACTTACTTGCGTAGAAAACCATGAAATAACTCAAATTAATTATACTAAAATAAAAGGCAACAGTACATGTCAAAAAAGAAGCATTATAGATATAGTATAACAGACGAACGGGTTCAACAGTCTATGCAAAGAACTTAAACCAGCAACCCAACCCCAGTCTATTTGAAGGGAATATTCCCTACAATAACTAGTCATACTGTAAAAACTAATTTGGAGACCATTGACGACTCCACTTAATAAATGAGTAGTTTCTAGTTATGCATCCCCACAACAAAAGGTTATCCATATCTAAGGGTGAGTGATTTGACGGTCACTGGACATTAATTGAAGCCCCTCAACTATTCTTCATTTGTTACTTTACCCAAACATCTCTGTAATTTGTTTTCTACCATGGAAATCTAACACAAAGCTGAGTTACCCACCCTAATAGTATTTTCAAAGTTTTTCTTGATTTGGTTTACACAAATATGGATCACACAGCATAAGCTGATCAAAATAATTTCATATCCTCAAATATCTATCATGTAAAAAAGTTGGGAACTTCAACTCCATGTAGTACAAATCTTTATAATTAATATCGGAATAATGCATAACATAGACACTCTTACAATAGATTTCTTATGAACTTGGAATGATATTCGGAGATAGTGAATCACAACTGACCTGGAATCTGATTTTAATAACATCGAGAGGCGATGTCACCGTACGTGATATACCACCAGCAATAGCCCCAGCAGTAGCATCCAACATAGCACGCTTCAGCTGCCCTGGCTCTTCCATGGCCAGAGCAACTCTCTCTCAGGTCACCCTATAACCTATCAATCCATCCAATCAACATAATCAATTGCAAATCCTTCACTAATAGTGACATGCTTACAAATTTAAACAGTAACTCAATATCAAGCCTCAAGGGGATAAAATAAAAAAGTGGCATCAATTATTGAAATGAAATAAAATAACCCAACAGATCAACTTATAGAACTATACATGAAAGGTACCTGAAAAGATGATAGGGGTAGACAGAGAGATCGGCAGCCATTGAATATATGAAGATCTGTGGAAGGTAAATATAAAAAAAATGATCTTTTTTTGCACAACCTTATAAAATCATGAGAAGGAAAGAAAAAGACAATTTGCGTGACATGCGTCCGAAGATTGGTCATGATCATTTCGTGACTAAAACCAATTACTTCCACCGTGTTAACTCCCAAACTAAAAGAGTACGCATTTAAGTCATGCTGATACCCACAAACCTTCCATTCACCTTACATAAATTGCCTAATATCGACAAGCACAAGAGACGTGATCCTTCACAATCCTCAGAAGTTCAGAACCATCTCACAATTCCCAATTCTGGAACACTCTTTGGTTTCCAATGATTACTAAATTTGGGTTCCCAATCATTAAAACCAATAATACAGTACTCAAAAGACTTAATTACCTGATTCCAGGACCAAACCAATATCAATAAAAAACAAAAATTAAACATCATATATTTATAATACCAAACAACACATCCACATCAAATAATCTAGCCACATCAAATTCACCAAATAATTGAGAAAAAAAAAACAGAGAAACACGTACTGTACCAATTCAATCGCGAACCAGAACCCTCAAATCGCATCCACAAACTTCAACAACAGCCCCCTGAAATACAAAAAAAAAATCAAATTACGGCAATAAGATTCGTGATAACATGAAATTAGAAACCGTGGAGTTCAATCAGAGACGCATTACCGATGAAGCGATAGGTCAAGGATCGGAGAGATATCGCCGGAGCTAGGCCGAGACACGAAGACGACGTTTAGGGTTTTGTCTGTGCTGTGGCTGAGATTTTTACCGGGTTTTTTTCTTTCGTGCCTGTATCTTACAAAATAACGGTTGGGTATATGGATGTTTACGGTTCGGTTTTGAGTTGGTTCGGTTTGGTTTTAAATCGAACCTATCATTTTGGTTTTTAAAAAATAAAAGTCAAAATCGAACCAATAGACTTTAGTTTGGTTTTCAACATGTCGATTTTCTTTATTTAGTTCGGTTTTTATTAATCGAATTTGAATTCCTATATTTTAAATCGTTTTGACTTACTATTTGACTTGTCGGTTTATAGTTGGATTTTCTTTGAACTGAGTTTTACGAAATTTTCACATTTTGGCGAGTCTTGACTTATTATGTGAGTTATTTTCGGTTAATCCAGCATTTTTTTAGGTCCAATTAAAAGAGATCAGTGACTTAAAATGAGCCACGTGACCAAATCGAAATCGATCGATTTTTGTTCAATTCAAATTTTATCACTGTATATATATAATATTTATTTTATATAAAATGAGTTATGTGGATTTGTCTCCGACTTTTCAAAACTTCTTATGTTATGTCTCGTCGAGTTCTCTTCACTTCTAATTTTCAAAACATTGGTCTTTCGAATGAAATTTGGTTTGATTCTTGACTCCATGGTGATTCTTGGTCTAAAATAAACACCCTAACTCTGACTTTCAATTTATAAATCAGGATATGAGTTGTACGAACCGAGTTTTTGGTGAACCGCTCGAGTCTGGTTAGTTAAATATTCGATTCATACTCGTTATAATCGAGCTCGAGTCGAATTTGAACTCGAGATTAAGCTCGTTTAATAAACGAGCCGAGCTTAAGTCTATTCTTTTAAGACCCAATAGGCTCACGAGTCAATTTGTTTCATATTTAATTAATTATTATATATTTTCATTAATATATTTTAAAATTCTAATGCATATTTATGATGAATTAGATAAGCCGCCTTGAGTCCAGTTCGAGCTGACTCATTTAATATTTAATTAATTGTATATTTTTATTTTTAATGAATATTTGTATTAAAAATTAAGCGAATCGAATGGAGTCGAATCGAGTTTGAGCTTGTCTGTTCTCTTACAAGTCGAACTCGAGCGTATTTGCACAAGTTCGAGTCGAACTCAAATCGAACACTTTTTCACAAGTCGAGTCTTGCCTAATTGAAACTCGAATCGGGTCGCTTACGCCCGTAATCACGATTGATCAAAAACAAATTCCCAAAACTATTTGGGGCAGAAAGTTAATTTTAGGAAAATAGAAGGATAGAAGTGTAAACAAGAGTTAGTTAAAACACGTGCGACAAAAAAATCCAACCACTATAGGAATCAAAACATGTACGGTCACCATTATAATATTCACACTCAGCAACACACACTTGTCTCTTCCGCGATCCCAAGAGCTTCTCTGTAACTATATACAAGAAACGTCCATGGCGGATCGATTCTCTCACACCTCTCTCTCTCAAATTCCCCCCATATCCATCACTCAGATCCCTCCAAATGCACTCAATTTCCTCGATTTCCCCCCTCGGGATGCACAATCGCCAAAAATTTCCCCCAATTTCCGACCGATTCGCCGTCGCGCGAGCGACGGCGACGCCTCCGGCGGCGGCGAGCTTCGGGTTCAAGGATCTGGCGGAGACGTTCCCGGGGGCCGCGCAGAGGGCGGAGGGGCGGAGCCTGAGCGTGCCGCGGAGCGCGCCGTTCACGATTGCGTCGTCGAGGCTCGATCGGGTCGAGAACGTGGCGATTAGGGTTGAGCTGAGCAATGGGTGTGTTGGTTGGGGCGAGGCGCCGATTTTGCCGTTCGTGACCGCCGAGGACCAGCCGGTGGCGATGGCGAAGGCGGCGGAGGCGTGCGAGCTGCTGCGGCGGAGTCCGGCGATGACGCTGAGCTCCGTGTTGGGGGAGATCGGCGGGGCTCTTCCTGGGCACGAGTTTGCTTCTGTGAGTTTTTGGTCTCGGTTTTGGTGTTTGTGGCTTTGATTGGTTCATTGCTGTTTTTTTTCAATTTTGCTGTTAATTCTGTTTGATTGGTGAGAATGTTGATTATGGCCTGAGAAAATCAGCTTCCTAGTTAAGTGTGTTTAATAGGAATTTAATCCAAAATTTGATATAGATTTTGAACATTTCTCCACAACTTATATAGATATTGAACACTTATCCTGAACTCGCGTCTTTGATTGGTTGATTGTTTTTTTTTCTTTCCATTTTTGCTGTTATTTACTGTTAGTTAACTTGATTTTTTTGGGTCGTGTGTGGTTCCTGCTGTTAGATTTTATGTTATTTGTTGAAATGCTGTGATGCGGATGAGAATGGTATATGTTCTGTTTGGTTGGTAAGATTGTTGATCATGACAAGAGAAAATCAACTTCCTAGTTAGGTGTGTTTATTAGGAATTTATTCCAAAGCTTGATATAGATTTTGAACATTTGTCCAGAATTTGTGTCTTTGATTGGTTCGTTGTTCTTAATTTTTGTGGGTTTCATGTGGTTCTTGCTGCTAGATTTTATGTTGTCTGCTGAAATGTTGTGATATGGATGAGAATGCTATATGTTCTGTTTGGTTGGTGAGATTGTTGATCATGAAAAGAGAAAATCAGCTTACTAGTTAGGTGTGTTTATCAGGAATTTAATCCAAACCTTGATACAGATTTTGAACATTTCTCCAAAACTTGATATAGATATTGAACATTTATCCTGAACTTGTGTCTTTGATCGGTTCATTGTTCTTTTCCTTGTTATTTGCTGTTAATTTTTGCGGGTTTCGCATGGTTCTTTGTTTGCTGAAATGTTGTGTTATGGATGAAAATGCTGTATGATCTGTTTGGTTGGTGAGATTTTTTATTATGAGAAGAGCAAATCAGCTTCCTAGTTAGGTGAATGGTTCAAAATCCAAAATTTGCGTCTTTGATTGGTTCTTTGCATTTTTTTCTTCAATTCTGTTGTTATTTGCTGTTAATTAACTTAATTTTTTGTGGGTTTCATATGGTTCTTGCTGTTAGATTTTATGTTGTCTGCTGAAATGTTGTGTTATGGATGAGAATGTTGTATGTTCTGTTTGGTTGGTGAGATTGTTGATTATGACGAGAAAATCAGCATTTAATAGATTTTGAACATCTATCCAAAACGTGCGTCAGTGATTGGTTCATTGTTTTTTGTTCCAATTTTGCTGTTAATTAACTTAATTTTTGTGGGTTTCATATGGTTCTTGCTGTTTGCTAAAATGTTGCGTTATGGATGAAAATGCTATATGTTCTGTTTGGTTGGTGAGATTGTTGATCATGACAAGAGAAAATCAGCTTCCCAGTTAGGGTGTGTGTTATTAGGAATTTAATCCAAAACATGATATAGATTTTGAACATTCATCCAAATCTTGTGTCTTTGATTGGATAATATTTTTCCAAATTTGCTGTCATCTACTGTTAATTAACTTAATTTTTTGGGTCTCGTATGGTTCTTGCTGTTAGATTTTGTGTTCTCTGCTAAAATGTCAGTGTTATGGATGGGAATGCTATATGGTCTGTTTGGTTGGTGAGATTCTTGATTATGGCAAGAGAAAATCAGCTTCCTAGCTCGGTGAATGGTCATGCTGATCCGTTTTGACTTTTACTCCTTAAGTAGACAGTGAAAGGTTCTTGATTTATCCTACTATTCTGCTCAATCATCTTAGCGTGTCATTTATAGCTTCTCACCACAAGAACCCATCTGGAGGGGACATGTAAATTTACACATGATATATTTGTATAATTCAAAGTACTTGTATTTAACTGACTTCGAGTTTTCATTGCTACAAAATATTTGATGTTCCACTGTTTTGCGAATCTCATTAATCTATATTTGCGTCTATAGGTTAGGGCTGGAGTGGAGATGGCACTGATTGATGCAGTTGCCAATAGTATTCGCATACCCCTGTGGAGGCTATTTGGAGGAGTTTCTGACACCATAACCACTGATATAACAGTTGAGTTTCCAAGTCCAAAAGAGTTCTATACCTTCGGTTATTAGTCATTGCATGGATTTTCCATTTTTTCCCTTTATTCTAGTACTTGGAAGTAGGACTTTTCATGGTATGGTTTTGAACCGAACCGACCATTTCGGTTGTAGGAAATCAAGAACTGAACTGGTCTGCTGTGGTTCGGTACTTGAACCAATTTTGATTAATTTTTCGCTTTTGAGCTTGTTTTACCTTTTTTTTTGGGTCCAATTGATGAATAACGATGACCTAAAATGGGCCACGCTTCTAAACCGATCGGTTCTCGGTTCATTTCTCCCCGGTTTTACTCCTAAGAACTGAAACCATACCAGTTCGATTTTGGTTTTGCCTATAAGCAAACCAATTTGAATCGGTTCAGCTTTTTGGCGGGTTGGTTTGGCGTTTTTAAAAAAACCATACTTGGAAGTGGCTTCCTGGTTGATTGGACCGCTAAATTTCCCAAATACTAAACATAGATTCAAAATTAAGTCTGTGCAGTCGCATGTGTGCAGATTCCGATTGTTTCCCCGGCTGAGGCCTCGGAATTGGCTTCAAAATATTGCAAACAAGGATTCGAGACTTTGAAGCTTAAGGTTGGAAAGAATCTAAACGCGGATATAAAAGTACTTAAAGCCATTCGCGTGGAACACCCTAATTGCTTGTTTATCTTGGACGCTAATGAGGGATACAAAGCCACCGAAGCTATAGAGGTTCTCGAAAAGTTACATGGTAAAGGAAACAATTAGTTATCGAGCTACTGTATTACATTCCCGCTTTAGAGTTTATGCGATAGGTTGATAGCTTGTTCATATTCATGTCTTGACCTACTTGTGCATAATGTTCTACAAATCGGCAGTGTTGTAAAAAAATGTTGGGCGCTAGTCGGGCGGAGAGGGCCTTCTGGGGACTAATGAGGGATTAATCAAACAAGTCGGGGATTTTTAGAACACTTAAATCGGTCTAGGCGGCGCCTTAAGCGAGAATATTGATTATATAACAATTTATTTGATGAAAATAAGAAATAGAAAGCCAATTAATCCCAGAGGCCCTATCCGCCCAACTAATCGTTTTTTTCATGTTTCAGTAATTAGTATTATAGGTTCCTGTGCATCGAAAATGTAGTTTGAATCTGTACGCTGTCTTGCAGAAATAGGCATTGCTCCTGTTCTCTTTGAGCAGCCAGTTCACCGAGACGATTGGGAAGGTCTAGGTCATGTCACCCGTATTGCAAAAGATGCATATGGAGTTTCTGTTGCCGCTGATGAGAGCTGCCGGAGTTTAGCTGACGTGAAAAGAATAGTAAAAGGAAAACTCGCGGATGTCATAAACATTAAGCTCGCAAAAGTCGGGGTGGTTGGCGCTCTTGAGATTATTGAGGTTGCAAGAGCGTCGGGGTTGGATTTGATGATCGGTGGTATGGTCGAAACTAGGTTAGCGATGGGTTTTGCCGGTCATCTCGCTGCAGGCCTCGGGTGTTTCAAGTAAGTATCACAATTTTTTCGGCGAAAACTAAAATGCTATTGTTTTTGTATATTTGGTTTATACTTCTCGAATTCATTGCTCAAGTTTAAAGTAGGGGAAATTACAACAACAAACAAAAGCACCCTCAAGTAAAAAGTGTGCCAATTCACCACCTAAACAGTTTATAGTAGGACTGCTCAAAAAACACCTGAACCGGATAGAAAGTTATAAATAAAACCGAAATTGCACCGGTTTGGTTCTGGTTTATAAAAATAGGATTGATAGAAAACCGAACCAAAAACCGATCAGCTTGGACATGTGGCTCGTTTTAGGTCATCGATTTTTAGCTAACATAAAAAATAAGTAAAAACAGCCCCAACGAGAGGTAAATTTATTTGAATCAGTTCAAATGAAACCGACCGAACCGAAAACCAACCTGATCAAAACCGGAACTAAAACTGAGCCATGAACACTCCTGGTTTTTAGAATGTAACATAAAATTTCCATATTACCCCTATAAATTTGCAAATAATAATCTTTAAAGAATCCAAATGTTAATATTTTGTTAAAATTGTAAATATATATTTTTTATTTCAGTAAATTAACGACTTACGATTTCTCCTTGGAAAACCAAAATCCATGGACTACCGTTCTGGTATTTTTAGTTTATACTTCTTGAGTTCACTGTTCAAGAGTTCACATTTCGAACTGCATGTACAGGTTCATTGACCTGGATACGCCTCTTCTCCTATCAGAAGATCCCGTTCTCGGGGGCTATGAAGGTATTCTCAACCCGATTAGCGAAGTTTCAAACTCATACGTTTTTGTTTTAAAGAAGTTTAATACCTATAAGTTCAATATTTTCTACTTCCGTAATCTTACACTGCTTAATTGCTTCTGACCAGTCTCTGGTGCCGTCTACAAGTTCACAAACGCCAGAGGCCATGGCGGTTTCCTTCATTGGGACAATATTGCATGGTAAGCTCGAGTTTTAGTTTTCATTCACGCTTTCAGTTTCAGCATCTCTTCACTCGCTACACAAATCTGGCAAAATGCGTATTCTGATGTAAAGTTAGAAGCGTTTTGTGATAAAATTGCTTCAGAATGCAATACCTATCAGTGTTCCTGGCAATTCCGAATTCGTCTGTGATGATAATGATCATCGTAATATTTCTTAGTCTATGTTAAGGATATGTATGAAACTATATGCAGAAACTTAAACTTCTATTGGTCGTCAGACCAATAAAACTAGGAAATATTCCGGTATAGAACCAAACTGAACCCGTATGCAATGTGCCTCCATTTGGGGCCTGATTTATATTAGGCGCGTGGAACGAATTTTCAGACTGATTTTGCAATTTTTTCGCTTTGTTCTAGTTCGATTTTTGGTCTGTTTCGTGAATTTCCATGCAATACAATACTAAGCTATAGATTATAGTTATAGTTATATGCATGCATTCGAAATGGAAAATTATACTTTAAATATTTTGGTCCGGTTAATAGCCGGTTCTGGCTTCTGAGAACCATGTTCGAACTGCAATCGATCGGGTCACTTAAAAATTAACCAAACCCCAATTATTATACACGGTCCTCGGTTTTTCAGGTTTAGTTGAGCCTGGTTCTCGGCCCAAAATGAACACCATTTTCATAGCTCTTTCAAGTGACTTAATTCCCTTACCACCTCCCTTTCTGCATATGCAATGCCTAGTTTATGCCCTATCTGCCGATATGCTTCCGTTACTTTCATTTCTACCGTGTCTTCAATGCAGATACGGGCGAGGAAAATCGAGCGTAATAGGAAAATGCTCGAAATTCACTGCAGAAACCCGACCGGAGTCGTCGTTGTTGCAGTGTGAAAAGTTACCAAATATTGAAAGTTAGAACTATTATATATGGGAATTAACCATGAATTGTTGTCATTGTGGCTTGTGCTGGGTGAAGCTTTGCTTTTTTCTTTTCTTGTACTGAAGTTAAGGGTTTATAGCTGAAGTGAGCTTTGGATTGATGATGTGAAGCACTTGAATTGCTCCAATCTTTAATTTGGAATGTGAAGATGGATTTGGAGTGGACCATTATTGTTGTTGTTGGTGTCATTACAATTTCTAAGAGCAACTCTAATCTATAATGTCAGTTTGGCATAAATTTGACAGTAAACATACAAATGATATTATACTTTGACCACGCACTATAAATTTTTTTCTTGAATTACATCGTATCTTAAGTTTACCCTTTAACCCTTCCTCACTCAGTTTACAACAGAGTTTGAAATTCAGACATCTCCATTAATAGTGTGAGGCTCAAACTGTTGCGGTGTAGGGACACCGCATACAATAGATTAGTTACACAAGAAATTCATATTTAAAAACATAGCATAATTTTATTTGTTTAGGTGGTACACTGTATATATTAATATTAAGAACAATGGTTTAATTATTGTCAAAATCTTATGAATATACATTTGATTTTATCTACAATAATATCAAAACAGCTTCTAAATCAAGCAAACTACAGTGAATAAAATATAAGTTTCATAGTTCACCTTATTAATTAATCAAATTATTACAAAATTTCAAAAAAAAATCAAATTATTGCAAACTTGATCCATATACACATCTTAAAATTTTAACTAAATTATAATTTATTTTAAACACTTTAGATTTTCATTAAAATATTTGTGATCAATATAAAAAATATATAAATTTCATAGTTCATCTTATTGATTAATAAAATTATTACAAACTTGATCCATATACATATCTTAAAATTAAACATTTTAATTTATTTTAAACACTTTAGTATTTAATTACAATATTTTTAATCAATACAAACTAGTCAGACCATGTAAACTATTATTATTACAAAGTACAAACCAATAAAATGATCACACAACAACTTTATTCACGAGGCTAGCTCCACTCTAAATTTTCAACAATTATTATACTTGTGCCTAGTGGTTAATTAATAAATAATTGATTATATATTAAAAACAGAGTCTTGCCTGTGTGGCATGGTCCCGATCTATTGGGAGGTTCGCGGAACCGTCGAGGTCATGGGTGAAGCGACGGAGAGTGGGCAGTTGGTGGTGGTTAGTGGAGGGGGAGGGTGTTCTTTGTTGGGGGTTTCGGTGAAGGGGGCTTGTGCGTCAACAATTGGGGATTAGGGCTTCACACGCCAGTGACTAAATTGGGCGTGCTTGCGAGGAGCGACGGAGATGTGGCGGGATGGACGAGCTGCAGAATCCAAATCACTCCGGAGGAGGAGGGAGATGCTACGATGGTTGAGGAGAGGCCAATTGACTTGTTTGTGATGAAGTTGGTGATGGCGGGGTTGTGGAAGCCGAAGAGGCAGTTTTATGACGGTGGGGATGTCGGTAAGGTTGTAAATGGAAGCCCCTGGACATTTAGGAACCATCAGCTCTTGTTGGAGAAGTTGTCAAATTTGAGGGGTTTGGTTGAGGGCTCCAGTTCAGGGTTCAAACATTATGAATGGGGTCCTTTTCTGAGGACGGGGGATGGGGAGTTTTATGCCCCGGGAGGTGGGGATAGCCATGGTGGGAGTGTGGGGGCAGAGTCGGAAGGGTCCTCCTCTGGGGTTGCTCTAGGCCGTCGGTGGGAATGAAGTTGCAGGTGGAGCTGGGGAGGGATGAGGAGATCTCGAGTGTGCGAGGTGTGAAGAGGCGCAAGGTTGAGGGTGTGGGGATGGCGGATGGGGCGGCGGGACAGCAAGTTGTTGATGAGAGTATCATTGCTTGGAACTGCCGGGGGCTTGGCAACCCTCGGGCACTACAGTTCCTGCTCGAGCTTAACGCTCAGAAGAGGCCAAAGCTGATTTTTTTGTGTGTGGGGAGGTTCGGATTCAAGCTGTCTGTAGACGGCTGGGTTCTGGGGGTTATTTTGCAGTTCCAGCGAGGGGATCGAGGGGTGGGCTGGCTCTGCTGTGGAGGGTGGTGGGGGAGGTGCGGTGCGAGCGGTGGTCGGGGCGGGGGTTGATTATATCGATTCGAAGGTGGTGATGGGGGAGTCACAGAGTATAGATTTACCGGGTTGTATGGGGAGCCGGATCGAGGGAGGAGGGGCTTGACGTGGGATCTTCTGCGGAGGTTGGCAGGGGAGAGCAGCCTGCCTTGGTGTGTTATGGGTGACTTGAACAACGTCGCTTGTGGGGAGGATATTCGGGGTGGCAGTCAGTATCCTGATTCGTTGATTAGGGGTTTCTCGGAGGCCTTGGAGGATTGTGGACTTACTGATATGGACTTGCAGGGGCATCGTTTCACTTGGGAATGGGGACGGGGGAGTGCGCACTGGGTCGAGACTAGACTGGATCGGGCATTGGTTACGCAGACTTGGTTGGACAGATTTCAGCAGGCATACTCACCAACTTGGGGGCGTCGACTTCTGATCACTGTCCGATAGAGATGAAGTTGAACGTAGTAATCAGGACCCTGCGGAAAAGGCCATTTTGGTTTGAAAATGCACGGTTGAGGGATGGGGACTGTGCCACGGTGGTCCAGGAGGCATGGGTGGCCAGTAGGGGTATGTCGATGCCGGACCGACTTGCACTGATGGGGTCTCGGTTGGGGGCTTAGGGGAGGTCAGTGACAGATGAGGTGACTATGAGGATCAGGAGGTTGTCCAAAGCTCTCAGGGAGGCTTATCCGAGACGACAGGGAGAGGAGGTCCGGAGGTATATTAGACTGAAAAACGAATTGTCTGAGGCGTTGATTAAGAGGGAAATTATGTGGAGGCAAAGATCGAAGACGGTGCGGCTTAAGGCAGGGGACCAGAACAGTCTGTTCTTTCATGCTATGGCCTCTAAGAGACACAGGGCAAACATGCTTCATCAACTCTAGGATGGGGCAGGTGAGTGGAAAGGGTGGGGGTCGGGTTTGGAGGAGCTTCTGCAAGGGGCCTTTAATTTGCTATTTCGAGCGCAGGAGGTGGTGACGGAACCAGTGTTGGAGGCGGTTAGCCCTGTTCTGCTTAGGAGTCATAATGATATGCTTCTACAGCCGGTAGGGGAGGATGAAGTGCGACGTGCTGTTTTTAGTATGGGTCCGGAGAAGTCGCCGGGGCCGGACGAGCTGAACCCGGCTTTTTATCAGAGTCACTGGGATATTCTGAAGTCGGATTTGGTGGCTATGGTGCGGGAGTTTTTTCGAACGGCGGAGATGCCTACTGGGCTGAATGATACGCACATGGCCCTTATCCCGAAGAAACCGTCCCCTTTGTCGGTTAATGAGCATCGGCCTATTGCCTTGTGTAACGTATGTTATAAGGTCATGGCTAAGGTTATGGCTACCCGGTTGGGGTCTTTGATGGAGCTGGTGATTTCGGAGACACAAAGCGCTTTCGTGCCGGGGCGATTAATCACAGATAATATTCTTATCTCGTTTGAATTGATGCATTACATAAGGCGGAAGAGGGTGGGACGGGAGGGAATTGTGGCGATTAATTTGGATATGGCCAAAGCATATGATCGGGTGGAGTGGCAATTTTTGTTGCAAATGTTGACCAGGCTCGGGTTTCATGACCAGTGGGTGCGGTTGGTGCGAACTTGTATATCTACTGTCCGTTATACTATAACAAGCGGTGGTCGATCGATTCAGTTGGATGCCCCGACGCGGGGGCTCAGGCAAGGGGACCCATTATCGTCGTTCTTATTTCTTATTTGTGCGCAGGGCCTTTCTGCGATGATTTGGAGGGCGGAGGAGGCAGGCCTTATTCACGGCTGTCGGATTGCTAGAGGGGCGCCCTCGGTCACCCATCTTTTCTTTGCCGATGACTCAGTGTTGTACTGTCGGGCTAATGTGGTGGAGGTGAGGAGAGTAATGGGGATTTTGGCGGTCTACGGACGGGCCTCTGGGCAGGAGGTGAGCGCTCATAAGAGCTCGATGTTGTTTAGCCCCAATACCGGACAGGGGATGAAGGTGGCGATCGCCCAAGTCACGGGGTTTAGGACAACCACGGAGTCGGCAACCTATCTCGGGCTTCCAAATATGGTAGGCAGTAATCGGATGGCTGCTCTGGGATATATTAGAGATCGGGTGCAGAGTAGAGTGGCGGCTTGGGATGGAAAGTTGTTGTCAAAGGCGGGACGGGAGGGGTTACTGAAGGCTGTTATTTATGCGTTGCCGGGGTATATGATGGGAATCTTCCTACTCCCTGATAGGCTCATCTCATCTCGTCTCTTGATGTGTTGTGTGCGAGATTTTGGTGGAACGGGAATCGGCAGGGCAGAGGGCTTGTGTGGAAGAATTGGAGGGCTCTAAGTCGTCATAAGCAGTCGGGGGGTTTGGGGGTTCGGTGGTTCTGGGAGTTTAATCTTGCTATGCTGGGAAACAAGGGTGGCGTCTTGTGTCCAATCCGGACTCGCTAGTGGCTCGCATTTTTCAGGCGAGGTATTACCGTTCTTCCTCTTTTTTGACTGCTTCGTTGGGTGCTAATCCTAGCTTTGTGTGGAGGAGTCTTATGGCAAGTCAGGAGCTGTTGCGGAAGGGGTGTCGGAGGTCGGTGGGGGAAGGAAATTTTAGTGTGGTAGGAGAACCTTGGTTGTCGGATGACGATCCTTTCGTAGGTAATGAACATCTGGATTTGGGGGTGTTGCTGGTCCGTAATCTGATACGGGAGGATGGAGGGGGGTGGGACCGGGAGGAGTTGGAACGAGTCTTGCAGCAGCGTGAGGTGGAGTTGATCCAAGAGATCCCATTGAGTGTGGGTAGGGAAAGGGATGGGTGGTGGTGGAGGTTTGAGGAGTCGGGATGTTACTCGGTTAAGAGTGCGTATAAGTTGCTGATGGCTGATGGTGGGTGGTGGTTGCAAGCGCATACGGGGTCTATTTGGGGTGTGATCTGGAAGATGGGCGTTCCTCCGAGGGTTCGGGTCTTGGTGTGGTCTGTATTAGCAGGATGTATCCCTACTAGGGACGCTTTACGGCGACGGGGATTGGCGGTGGAGGGTGGATGTCCGTTTTGTGAGATGGGTGCCGAGACGTCTTCTCACTTGTTTCTCGATTGTGTCCAGGTTTCGGGGTTGTGGCGGGATTTGGGTTTTGCTGATCGGGGACAGGTGGGGGAGGTCTTGGTTGACAGAGTGGGGACAGGTGGGGGAGGTCTTGGTTGACAGAGTCGCGGGGATGGTGAGGGAAGGAGGGTCGGCGGCTTTGGAGATGGTGGGGGTGATGTGGTGGGTTATTTGGCGATTGCGTAATGCGATGATTTGGAAGGGGGCGAGGTTCAAACGGGCTTGCATCATCCCGGAGGCATTGGGGATGCGGAGGGACTGGAGGGAGGCACATGAGGGAACTGGTGGTGATAGTCGGGACGGGGGGCGTGTGGAGAGGTGGCGTTGCCCGGGGCCAGGAGGAGGAAGTTGAATGTTGATGGAGCTCTGGAGGTGGCGGGGCGAAAGTTTGGGGTGGGGATGTGTGTGCGGGATGAGGCGGGACGGGGGATGGCGGGGAGGAATGTGGTTCGGGAGGGATTGACAGTGCCGGCGACGGTGAAGGCATGGGGGATTCGGGAGGCTCTCTTGTGGATCGAGGAGGAGGGATGGGGGGGGGTGGAGGTCGAGTCGGATTGTCAGGGG
Source organism: Geranium brycei (assembly GCA_036897365.1). NCBI lineage: Eukaryota > Viridiplantae > Streptophyta > Magnoliopsida > Geraniales > Geraniaceae > Geranium > Geranium brycei. The sequence goes on along the minus strand of JAYMTP010000944.1, from coordinate 4,281 downwards.
GTGGTTCGCGAGGTGTGTGGCTCGGGTCCGGTGTTGGCCCCTCGGGGTAGTATTATAAGGAATTGTCGGGCCTTATTGTTTCGACTTCGTAATGTAAGTGTTGGTTTTGTGCGTAGATCAGCGAATAGGGCAGCCCACTTGTTGGCTAAAGCGGCCCTGTCAGGTTCTGATTGGCGTTCAGTTGGGGGATCTGTCCTTGCCGAGTTTAACTCTTGTATTTTGCACGATTTTGAGTAAAAGTCTTTGGTTTGTTGTTAAAATTATAATTTTATTACAAAAATATGGAACATGCAAGTTATTATTACACGTTACAATTAGACCATGATTTATCCCAATAATCATATTATTATTATTATTATTATTTATTATTACACACTCAAAATCAAAAGGGTCACGCGCGAAGCACGTGCCGAAGACCCAGAATTTTCAGGCGTTTATATTCCATTTTCTCTCTTCTTCACTCAAATCTCTGCAATTTTGTAGCGCTCCACTTCGCCTCTTAAATCGCATCGATCGACCTCTCCATTCATTTTTTTTCTCTCTCCCCAATCACCACCGATCTCGCCGTTCCTCAAATCTCACCATTTCCCAGACCGTGGAGAGATCTAGGGTTTGTTTCCACGAGCGATAGCTTCTCGAGGCTCGATTTTGAATCTGGTTTTGTTTTTTTCGTCGATCTGGATTTGGTTCCGTGAATGAGAGCCGCGAGGTCGAATCAATGAGCATGGAGGTCTCTGTTTCTGATCTGATGTCCCTCGACGCCGAGCTCTTGCAGCTCCCGGAGGTGTCTCCCATGGCGATCAAGACGAATCCTGAGTTCGCGCAGAAGCTGTTTGAGCTGTGGCTCTCGCTTCCCGAGGCGAATCGATTGGTACCCTCTTGTTAATTGATGAATTTGGATATATGGGTGTGTTTTTGATTGTTTGATTATGATGGAATTTGATTGGATTCTTTGGATTGGGTTGAAATTTGATTACTTTGCATTTGTGGACATCTTGGTGGAGGTAAAATTTCTGATTGCTTAGGAAATGCGACATTTGAAATGACACGATGGGTTTGATCTTCCTGTTTATATGTTTGCATGGATGTTTTGCTATGTAGATATGGTAATTTATCTGCTCATGCTTCAATATGATTGCCTAGGAATGGAAATGCTTAAAACAGTTTGATATTGGGAGCGGATAATTTTAGGTTCCCTTGTATGTTGCAAAACTCAATCTTCAGACTTTACTTCCCAATTGCAATTTTAAGGATAGCCCTTCGGTAGAACATGTATTTGCTTAGGTAATTGTAAATCCTATAGGTCTGTGACCCTAGCTAAAGAATGAACCAACAGATTGATTTTAATTGCATATGTATTTCTATTAGTCTATTGGATAGTAAGGTTATTGTGGCTGTCAATGCAATTACTTGATAGACTCCGTAGCTCCCCATTTCTCAGGTCTGTGACCCTAGCTAAAGAATGAACCAACAGATTGTTTTTAATTGCATATGTATTTCAATAATTTGTTTTTTCACACATATTTGACTCAATCCGCAAGGAGGTTGACTCTTCCCATAACATCATGGTAGGTGGTAGCTTTCCTAATCCATTATCTCTTCCACCCCACTAAACAGTTTCAGATTCGTGAATATTAAATTAGAATTAGTTTGATGCTTGAGACATTGCAATGTCTCCTTCGGTTAAGTTTTTTAACATTTGGATTTCATGAATTATTCCAGATATGCTAAAACTGTTTGATAGGCTGTCTTAACATTTAGTTTTTCCTTACATTACGAAATTGAAAAGTAATATGGATTCTGTTTGTTACAACTTCTTATCTGTTTATGTATCTGTAGGTGACATCATTGGTCACCGATGCCAAAACAGGCAGTCCGTTGAATGTCAATGTAAATTCTTCTGGTGGAAATGCTTCCATGAGCAATTCACTGCCATCTATGTTTCCTGGTGGCAGTACGCCTCCACTTTCACCAAGAAGTTCATCTGGGTCCCCTCGTATAATGAAGCAGAGGGTTGGCCCTTCTAATTTAGGCTCTCCTCTGAAAGTAGCGAGTGAGCCAGTGAGAGAAGTGATACCTCAGGTCTGACAATCATATTTATTTGATCTGATAACACTATTATGCTCATTTCTTCATATCAAGAACTCTTATTTAGTTATAAAGATGCTAAGCTTATATCTATAGAGATGTTGGTGTTACAAACTCTAAAAATGGATCTCTTCTTTATTTGCAGTTTTACTTTCAAAATGGCCGCCCACCTCCTAATGAACTTAAAGACCAATGTTTGTTTAGAGTGAATCAACATTTCCTTAATCATCCAGATGGACTGCAGATACATGGTAAGATGTATCTGTCCATGAATGTGTGGTGCATGTGTGCTCTTTTATATGTCTAAAATTTACATGTTTATATTTTATCTGTGTCTATCAGAATTCAAAACACTTACTAGGGAAATCTGCAAGCTTCCATCATTCTTCTCCATAGCTCTTTTCAAAAAGATTGATGCCGCTAATACTGGCTTTGTGACAAGGTATGAATGTTGTGGGCTCATGAAAAGTTAGGTTCTAATTTTATTTGGTTTGTTGGAAATGTCTTATTTCTGCCCATATTCAACATTCACTCAATGTTAGGGATGCACATAAAGGCCATCATAGTTGCACCTCAGATTTAAAGAAACAGAATTAGATGTATGAGATTAAAGCATGGCTGGAAATTTGACTAGTTCTCACATATTTTTTCCTCATTTTTTATTGTTAGGGATGCATTTGTTGATTATTGGGTCAATGGTAATATGTTGACGGTGGATACAGCAACCCAAATATATAAAATTTTAAAGCAACCGGATCTCAAGTACCTTACACAGGTAATGTCTTTTGGCTCTTTTACATTTCCTTATTTATTGGTATTGATATTGATTTCCCAGTTCTTCCATCTGAGTGATGTTAACTACTTGCACTGTATCTTGATGAAAAAGAGGATTATCAGCAATGTTAACTGGTTTGAGTTGTTGTCAGCATTAAACTATTAGCAACATGTCCTAAATACTTTCTGAACTTGATTTCAGGAGGACTTCAAACCTGTACTTAGAGAACTTTTGGCCACTCATCCAGGGCTGGAGTTCTTACAGAGTACACCTGAGTTTCAGGAAAGATATGGTTTGTTCTGAACCTTTTTGGTAGTTTTATTGTATTTGCCTATGGCTCCTGTTATTATTAAGCTGAGATCTGAGTTCATTTTTCTTATTGGTACAAAGTATGTGTATACGATGCATATACACTGACTAGAATTTTAATTTTGCTGGCCCAGCTGAAACTGTGACCTACAGAATATTTTATCACATAAATAGATCTGGGATTGGCCATCTTACCCTGAGAGAGCTGAAGCGTGGGAACTTAATAGATGCAATGCAACACGCAGACGAGGAAGAAGACATCAACAAAGTATTGAGGTATTTATGCTGTCTGAACCCGATTTATTTTTCATTTTATAGACAAATGCATCTCTTCCTCTTGAAGTCATACATTTTATGCCATATGTGTAAGTTTCTGCAATTTGTGTTCACTGCTCTGAGATTTCAATAGTCTGTATAGGATAGCATAAGTTCATCTTTCTTTAGTTGATCCCAAGATTTAACTACTAGAGTTCTCTTGCCCAAATTAAAATAGTATGGTCTGTGGAGGAGTGTTTGCAGCCCCAGAAAGCTGAAAACCTTGGTGTTTAAGTTTAACATATCAGTACAATCAAGAAGCTAATAACTATGCCATAATACAGTTCACAAGTTAACAAAAAGTCGCGCTGAGCTTCGCACGAGTCAAATTTATAAATGCTGTTCATTTTAGTGAGCTGAATTTTTTTTCTGTAGTATCTGGTGGTTAAAAGGGACTTGTAGTTAGAAATGTCAAACTCCCTTATTTGACTATTTGCAAGAATTGAGTTTTAATTTTTAGTGTTTGACTGTCCATTCTTCTCGCGATGTCCTCTCGTGTCTCCACCGCTCAGGTTGCTATAACTTACATATAGTGGATATTATATGTAATCCTTGACTAATTTACTAACTAAAAAGGAAATGGGATATTTATTTTGGGGCATCTGTTTTAGAAAAGTGAGACCCTTATTATGGGACGGAGGAAGTACTATTCACCACTGGTGGTTAGCATATATCATAAATACTTGTTGTGTATGATGTTTGCTGCAGATACTTCTCGTATGAGCATTTTTATGTTATATACTGCAAGTTTTGGGAGCTGGATACGGATCATGATTTCTTGATAGATAAAGAGA